>LS487418.1:334098-382018 GCA_900490705.1 Pristionchus arcanus
GAAGGAAGGAAGGGAAGAAAGAGTGGGAGGAAACAGTCACGACACTCCCAAGAAAGCAAGAATCGATTGAAGATCGATTATAGAATACATTAGCCAACGAATACATAGATTAGTGAATATTCTAGATAACGGAATAATCAATCTATTGTCATGAGGGAGGTGTACCCTTAATGTTGGACTAGAAGGAGTAGTGAATATCCTCAAAAGAAAACAAGTCGGTTCAACACAGTAGAGTTACGCAATAATAATGGGGATGAATACTGTGGTTGGTGGTTGTGTTGATCATAGGAAATGGGGGAATTCACTCGGTATCGATATCCTCCCAAGAAGACGTGAATGGGACGGCAGCGTGTCGGATGGTCGTCGGTTGTCCAGTCGTCCTCGAGCGTGAAGCGAAGTTGTGGGGTGAAGTTGTGGCGTGGGTGTTGTGGTGGTACAGTAAGAGCTATTGGGGTGGTTCCCGGTTATATGGAAAGAAATTGGGCTGGTTCCCGGTTAGATGGAAAGTGTCCATGGTGATATTGAATTTGACTCTGATAGAATGAAGCAAAATATTGGATGATGATCCTTTCCGCATTTTGAGCACCTTTTAGTCGAATTGCAATCCTCAGTAGTATGCTTACCAAAGCATCTAATACAGAGTTTCTTCTCCAATACTCGATTATACTTATCATAAACATGCATATACTTCTGGCAATGTTTCGCAGTATGATTTTTCTTACCACACAAATTACAAGATAGAATTTTTCTAGTGGTTGCATGATTCACCTGGAACTGAACTACTTTGGATTTACTTTCTTTTCGGATAGGAATTAGATTCTTATCATTCGAATGTTTGCAAGTAATTGCATTTACGAGAATCGTTCACTGAACTATTTCTTGTAGGTTTGTCAGAATTATTTTGGCAGTAACATTTTCTGGTTTCACAACTGAGCTAGAGTAAATTTCCGCAATAACTTCGTTAGGAAGTTTGGTTTCAAGAAGGAATCCAAATTCAAAATTGTCTGGGCTTTGCTGTAAGTTTTCAAGTTGTCGAAATATTTTCATCGCAGTAAAGTAGAAATCAGTTAACTGACCGTCATCCTTTTCACATATAGGAAGATCAAGAAGTTCTCTTCTTAATTTCGTTGCAATCAATTTACATTGTCCATATCTATCTTGAAGAATCTGGAGAGCAGTATCATAATTTGATTCTGATAAGCTAAATCCTGAAATTGTATGAAGAGCCTCTCCACGAAGGAAAGTGCGGAGATACGTGAACTTTAGAATCTTACTCAATTGAGTATTATCTACGAGAAGTTGAAATAACTCGAAAAATTCTGACCACTTGGTAATATCACCGTAGAACTTCGGGACATCGATTAGAGGAAGCTGAGCTTCATTGCTGTACAGTTCAATGAAACTGATTCCAGTTGGAGAATTGCATGGGTAAGCAGTGGTATGATTATTTGATGAACTGAGCTCATCAAGAGATATGGCAGAAACATCCGGAGAGATGAATCCAGAATTAGAGGGACTCTCACCCGAGTATGTTGGAGAACCATCCTTGCGGATGTCGCCGAAATCAGAATCAGTACTTTCGCACTGAAACTCGGACATCACACAAACAAGTAATACACGACACAAGACGACACAAACAAAGAAAAACAACGTAACAAGATCGACACACTCAGCCGCGAATTAACTTATCGCAGCCTATAAGCGGAACTGAACACTCAGTCGCGAATTAACTTATCGCAGCTTATAGGCGGAACTGAACAACAGAGACCAACGCTCTGACTGGAGTCTTACTTAGTTACTACACAAACGTGACTCACTCAGTTACAGGTCAACTGGCGCACCTCTCGCGCCAGCCTTTTCGGGCTCCAAAATTTGATTACGGTATCTGTTTTCGCAAACAAAAAATAACTGCTTTGCGGCCGTAACACTGCATATTTTGGGTACTTTTCTGGGTTCCTTATGAAACCGAAAATTGTAAACATAGCGCCAAAAGGAAAACCTGCCAAAGTGGCTGGGAAGCTCCAACTCATTTTGAAAATTTTGAAAATTTCAAACATTTTCATCATTTTCATTGAACAGTCGAAAATGAAAAGTACGATAATATGCGGCGCCAATTGGATGTTGTTGACCCCTTTCATGTCTACTATCCAACCCGTTAGATCAACAAGATCAACAATCGTTTCCTGTATATTTAATCAATGCCATCATTCTTGTCTACAAGTCTGATTCTTGTCCGTCATAAGATCACTGAAGTTCCAGAATCAAATCAAATGAGAACTGATCAATAATCAGTCGTAATCGCTTGTCTCTGGCCAAGACACAACGATCAACTTCTTGCAAGGATCATAGCTTCGCAGGAGGAACGATTATGATTCATAGTAAGACTGAGAGAGAAGTTCCCGACCCCCTTTTCAAGTATTGTGATGAAAGAGTCCGAGCATAATTTAGATTTAAAAATAATATTAAAAATCAATCCCAATTAGAATCTTGTCATATTTTGATTCAACACTTTGGTCAAATTGAAGCGATTAGCTGTAGAACAATAATATTTTTCATTGAAGAAATTATCGTAGCCATCGCAACAACTTCTCGGAGCTCTATATCGGATCAATATTTCCATTTTGTTGTTTCCCATGTTTGACCCCTTGTTACCCCAATGACCACTATTATGTACTAGAATCACATATATATTGTTTTATGCCCCTACCCACTCCCTTACTAGATGGATCTCCCTACGTATTTACCTCGTTCTCTCGCCCCCATTCTCCTTGGCCCGATCTGATCTCCATCCGGCCTAATGAGCAAGATCTGACGAAGATCCCCTTGGAAGCCTCCATCCAAGAAGACTCATCAGTTGCAAAGTGCAGTCACCAGTCACTTTCCATCCCTTTCCCTCCCACCGCCCCGATATGTTCGGTCGGAGCTTCGAACAAGTACAGTGTGGGATGTAGCATCCTCCCCAGAGGAGGCGGAGCAACTGTTAGGAGAGACACTAGAGAGACGAGGTTAGGGAGGTTCAGATTAGTTAGTGGAGTAGAAGACGGAGTAGTGCTAGATCATCAGCAAGGCTTGACCACCCCTTCCCCCTTGTCTGTCCCATCTTGCATCTAATAAAGATGATAATAATATAGTCCTGAGTGCTAGACAAGGGAAGGGTCGATAACACGGGGGATATAAATGGGCGTATTATTTCCCGTGTTACAATGTCATCCAATGATAATCCTTCCTCAGCCAAATCTCTCTCGATATCTTTCATCAATGCAATATATCTCCTCTGTCTCTTTCCATGCACCTTCTCTTTCTTCTGGGCAAGAAGAGTCGTAATTCTGTTTCTGATTTGGTCGCTCGTCATTCTCTGAGCAGGCAGAATGTCTTTTCTTTCCCTCATCCGCTTCTCAGCTTCATCGGGACGAAGCTTCTTTCCATTGCTGAAGTATTGCTCGAAGAGATCATCGACCAATTTTCTTGCAACCGGATCATATCTCGCTGTCTTCTTCGTCGATCGAAGAGCCCATGCCATCGGCCTAGGATTCTTCGGGGCTTCTTGAAACTCTTTGAAGGATTCAGGGAGAACAATTCCGACTCCTTGCTGAACCTCCTCAAGAATTCGCTTGAAAGTTCCAAGAGCGAAGTCGTACAACGAAACCTTCTCCGGTCGGATCTTGTGTCTTCCGACATCCAAATGGCGAAGAAGACTGGCTTGACGAATGAAGGTAGAAGAACACTGATTGCACACGAAGAGAGATTTGGGTGAAGATGCATCGATAGGGGTGGGGGCAATGCCAGAAGCTGCCTGATCATCGACATCATCAGGTTCAGGAGTACATATTACTCTTCTTTGTCGGGAAGAACCAGTAGTGTGGCTCTTCTCCATTTTTAATCTTCTGCTCATCCTCGGTCTTCAGTCCTGGTCTTGACAGTTTTCCACCGTGGTTGTGGAAAGTTGCGGAGCTGATGATCCCCTTGAGTCCTGACTTGCTCATTCCTTTTCCGATTCCCCTGAATCTCCAGGCATGAATAGTATCACCTTGGAACTCAAAATGCCTGAGTTTGGAGATTCCCTCGAGGGAGAGGCAAAGAGGGTGAGAGTGCACTCAAAGAACGATTGCAACATTCTTCCTACGAACGAGAGATTCCTCTTTCAATCCCCCCCCACCCTCCCCGGCCGACTGCTATCGAGAAGGGAGGAGAAAAGGAGGGGGGGGAATGTGAATGAGGGACCAATCGAACGGAATGTGAATTATTTCGGAAAAAGTTCATAAAATATAAAAAAAGATAAATAATATTAAATTTATCGAAGCATAGAAACCGCAAAGAGCGTTTTCCCGCCGTCAAAAAGTGAGAAATCCAGTTGAAAAAGCGGTTTTCCCTGAATAACTTAAAAACGAAGAGTCCTATGACTTTTTTGCATAAGAACTTTTTTTTCAGCTAAATGAAAGCTACGTTTCCTTTATTTTTAAATCTCGATTCGTCCATTTTGAAGGAAGTTATGACCAAAAAACGAAAAGGAGGGATATAAACGGCTATGTTCGGGCTCTACTAGTAAACGACTTCCCGGGGCCAGAGATATCAAAAACCAACTATGTAGTGACTTCATAATGGGTTTGGAGAAACTATTTTTGAAAAAAAAGATTTTGTGTTTTCGGCACGTTTTCGAGAAAAACTTAGTTTTATGGTCAAAAAATCGGTTTTATCGATTTTTGAGGCGGAAGATCAATTTTTTTTCGCATTGTGTTACTTTTTGACTTTTGAAATCGATAAAATCGATAAAATCGATAAAAAATCGAAAAATCAAAAAACCAAAAAACCAAAAAATCGATAAAATCGATAATTGACCAAACCAAGTAGATGAATCTCCTCCTGACCCCTAAGGGTACCCACCAACCAACTTTCATGGAAATCGGAGACCCAAAGTTTTTCCTAGTGGACGGCATTCATACACTCTTACAGGAAACCTGTGATATGGTGTGCTCACTTTACTGTGTAACGCACTGTGTAAGGTTGACCTTGAGGTTCGTATATTGTTGAGAAACCTGTCCCTAACTTATCGGGTTGGTGCGTAAGTTTCTTTCCTTTTTTTGCTCATTAAGTTTTTAGCCATATTTTCCTTTCCAATTGTCCAATCGGTTCACAATCTTTTGCAGTCATTGAGGGCTTGTATACTCTCTTTAGCGCCCCTGAACACTGATCCTTCAGTTCATTGAGACGGGAACGGTAGGCTGTCAAAGTCAAAATTGTGAGTCAAATTGCGACCTGTTTCCATAATTATTACTTTGCGGAGAGAAGAGATATGGCCAATCTGACACCTCTATGACAGAGCATGGTCACTATTATTTATAATTTACGAAGCGACAGTTTGCTAACACGAAATGTGTTTTATAAAGGCGCCAAATTCAAAATCGATTCTCACAATAAATTGTCATTGCGAGTATTTACAATAGTAATTTCGTTCAAAAGGGAATTTTTGATACCACCTGTGCAAAATATTAAATTAACCTGACTACCGAAAATACCCTTTTACTTAGAATGCAATACATCTATTATACTGTGTGCTAGAGTTTTTGAAACATTTGTTGCGAAATCGATCCGTCGAAATGGCAACATTTGAATTTTTTCTACCCTCCACATAGGTTGTTATCCTGATATTTTGTGGTCAAATGAACAAGTAACCCTTTCCATACCACCCCAAAAAAGAACCAATTTTAAAGGCACTGAGTGCACCAGTAAAAAAATATTTTCACTGACCTTTAAAAGTGAAAAGTTTTCATGAAATGTCAATTACTTCACTTTAAAAATTATTATCTCCTATTTCAAGTATTCATGGAACCTTACCATACTAAGGTTGTAATCCCCAGACATACCCTCAAAATATACCACAGGCGAATTGGGCGCAAGTAAACCAGGAGCCCAGAAATATAAAGAAACAAAAAGGAAAGAAACTTACGCACCAACCTAATACTTAAGAGACCTGCTCGGTAAGGCTCGACCAATATTCCTCCAGTCCGGACACGGCCCCCCGAAATGAGATACACAAGCCCATAGTTTTGTGTTAGGAGGGCCTTAGCCTCACATTACACAAAATATATATAATTTCTGGATAGCACTTATGAGCGAGGAAAAAAGTGAAAATATGTGTCAAATTGACCAAAAATCTTTTTTTAATAGGATCAGATTGATTCAAAATTCAATTTCCATTACTTTTAATACACCCACAGCATACAAAAAAATATTTTTAACGATTTTCGATTGACTCTGAAATACGCTTTTTTCGTTTTATTTGTCTAAAAAATAATTTTTCAAGCTAAATTGACTGATTTTGAAACGGAAGCCAATAGGTTTCCTGTGCACATTGTAGCCAGGTAATGTGTGCATAAGTATCACCTATTGCGGAGGACTCCGGTGGAGACCATTCGTGGGAAAAATTTTTGCAAAGGTTGTGGACTGCAAATCGAATGTTAGATTTTGAGTTGAATTACACTTCAGCAGATAGTACCCCCACTAGTGAGTGCTAACACTAATATCATACCATGTTTAAAGGAGGCGTCCCACGAATATCTGGCTAACTGAGTTCTCGATGTGAGATGGTGGTTCGTGGCTACCCGATAACACTTTCGAAACTCCCATGTTTTCAATTTTCGTTTTAAATGAGATATGAGCATTTGGCTGCGTTCCAAGTGACCTTGCGCGCGCAGGCAACGAGCGAGAGAGCGTGCGAAATGAGGAGAGTGCTCCCTCTCACTCCTCACTTTGCATTGTGTCGATTTGGAGGCCCATGCATGACCCCCGGGTCAGGGTCCAAAATCGGCTTTAGGTGGACGCAAAATATGACCTAATTTTGTGCTATTTAGCGTAATAGTGGGGCTGTGGGGTTCTGTAGTATACATTGGAATACTTGTTTTCACTTGGGTTATAAATCTGTGATCTAAAATCTAAAATCTAAAATCTAAAATTAATCTAAAATCTGTGAGGTATCGGGTTGGTGCGTAAGTTTCTTTCCTTTTTTTGCTCATTAAGTTTTTAGCCATATTTTCCTTTCCAATTGTCCAATCGGTTCACAATCTTTTGCAGTCATTGAGGGCTTGTATACTCTCTTTAGCGCCCCTGAACACTGATCCTTCAGTTCATTGAGACGGGAACGGTAGGCTGTCAAAGTCAAAATTGTGAGTCAAATTGCGACCTGTTTCCATAATTATTACTTTGCGGAGAGAAGAGATATGGCCAATCTGACACCTCTATGACAGAGCATGGTCACTATTATTTATAATTTACGAAGCGACAGTTTGCTAACACGAAATGTGTTTTATAAAGGCGCCAAATTCAAAATCGATTCTCACAATAAATTGTCATTGCGAGTATTTACAATAGTAATTTCGTTCAAAAGGGAATTTTTGATACCACCTGTGCAAAATATTAAATTAACCTGACTACCGAAAATACCCTTTTACTTAGAATGCAATACATCTATTATACTGTGTGCTAGAGTTTTTGAAACATTTGTTGCGAAATCGATCCGTCGAAATGGCAACATTTGAATTTTTTCTACCCTCCACATAGGTTGTTATCCTGATATTTTGTGGTCAAATGAACAAGTAACCCTTTCCATACCACCCCAAAAAAGAACCAATTTTAAAGGCACTGAGTGCACCAGTAAAAAAATATTTTCACTGACCTTTAAAAGTGAAAAGTTTTCATGAAATGTCAATTACTTCACTTTAAAAATTATTATCTCCTATTTCAAGTATTCATGGAACCTTACCATACTAAGGTTGTAATCCCCAGACATACCCTCAAAATATACCACAGGCGAATTGGGCGCAAGTAAACCAGGAGCCCAGAAATATATTGAAACAAAAAGGAAAGAAACTTACGCACCAACCTAATAGTTCGGACCGGCATGACGAGAATGGTCTAAATTTAAAATTTCAGCCATTTTGGCGCCGGCAGAAAAAAGTTGGGAGCGAGATAATAAGCTGAGATGTATGCAAAATGTGCGAAATTCCTCCTCAATCCGCTTCCTGACTTCCGATCTAGAGAGACGAGGCGAGAGAGTGTAGGGAATGGAGAGAGCGCAGACAGGGAACAGGCTAGAGAGACACAAGTTCGGACGTTGGGAAGATGGGAGTTGTAAACAAGGGGGGAGATGGACGACTTTTTTCTTTTTTCTCCCGGCGCCAAAATGGCTGAAATTAAATTTTAAACTTAGGCCATTCTCGTCATGCCGGTCAGATCTATGTAGGTCGGACCTCACAGATTTGCGTAATTGAAAAGTTGCGATTTTATTGTAATAATTATATAAATTTTTCACATCAAATGAAGTAGCATCAAAATCCACAAAGGACAACATGATTTCTTAATTTTAGCGATAATGGGTGTTGAAATATTCTTCAAAAACTCATTTCGACGTGACGTCGTCTGGAGCCAACGGAGGCTCGATATGAAAAATGACTATGATCATCATCATCATCCTCAAGAACCCCAAAAACGAGAGTTTCAGAGAATCGACATTTTTGAGCCTGATCTGCTGATCTGCCTGATCTGCTGCTCGGCAGCTGCTCGGCAGCCTGATCTGCTCGGCTCTCTCCCAAACGGCCTCATATGATGCAGGGTGTTGTATCAAGATTATTTGTGTCCCCAAATGAAGTTTTCTCAATAATCTGAACCGTTTTACGAAGTTTTGTCAACTTTCTGACCTCATATTTTTATATTTTTTTGCAACGACATTTTTCACATAAGGGTCCCCCCTTATGTGCCCCCTTATGTGTTTCTATTGGCCCTCTATGATACTCTAGCCAAATATAGAATAAATAGTAATATTCCACCATCAGTCGAATATTTATCACCATAGGGGTTGAGTAAGCGACATTGATTTTTTCGACCCATGCCGACCGATGCCTCAAAAGTGATCCATGACCATGTATCCCGGGTCATGGTCCGAAATGGACCGAAAAAGTCATGATGGAGTCATATTGCAACCGAAATCATCGTAATGGGCGCCGTATCAGGTGTAGCAAACTTGATATTTACGAAATTTTTAGTAAAAAGCCAGTTATCGATTCCTCAACTACCTGCATGGTCACTTTTCTCAGATCCGGTCTCTTAATTTGCTTTCTCGCAAAAAATAATTAGACCTTCCTACTTATCCCTTAGGATCTGGATTCCGGGGGATCTGGCTGCTGTCAGACTGCGGGAGTTGTATGTGTATCAGAAATCAATATTTATCAATTCTACTGTGATGGATATTCATATGCGGATGGAATGAAACTTGAAACGAAGGAGCTCTCACGTTCCGCCAGTCTAGAAATAATATATTTAAAACAAAAAATGAAAATTTTATCGCAATATACCTTCCACCTCGTGTATGAATTTTGTCAATAGCTTCATCAATTTTATTAAGACATGTGTTCATTTCCTAAAACTTTATGGTAACGAAAACTACAAAATCCAAATTAGGTTACCTCTAATTTCTTAGTCATTGGGACATCTTTTAGCTTGAACCTCATGCCATGGTCAGCTTCCGAATACAACTTTTCAAGATCATATAACCTATTTTTGCGTTGGTGCAGTTTCGCTTTGAATTCTCTCACTCTTCTTACAAGATCATCATAACCTATAATAACAACAGAAGTGCCAGAAAAAACATATAGAAATTACCAAACAGATCGTATCCTTCCTTGAAATTCTTGAATGTTGAAGTCATCTCGTTGCAATCAAATATAACATTTTGAACATTTTTCTCGAATGCTTCCAGTTTGTCACCTCCTGCATCGATCGATAGCCTGGGATAATCATGGGATAGCCAGGCAACCACTATGACTCATTTTGGCTCACGTTTCATTTTGGGTGTGCCGAGCATAAGTATCAAGAACAGATATCATAGTTCTGACATAATTTTCAAATTTACGATCCGCATAAAATTGTTAGATAAAGATATGAACAAATTGTCTAGAGATACCGTTTTGATTTTTCTGATTCCATCTCGGACGAGAGCTGAATAAGTTTCACGATATTGAGAAAGTTTTTCCTCAAGTTCATTTGATTCATTTCGATACTTTTCTAGATCAAAGTAGAGACTTTTTCTTAGATTATCAGCAGCTGAAAATATCAAACATATTTAAATGGCGTATTGAATTTTACTCGTTATATCCTTTGGGACGTATGTCTTGAGGTTGTATTTATTTCGATTTTCTTTAACAAGACCAGTTATATCTTCAAGAAAATTTTCTGATTTCTCATAAAGTTCCTCCGGACTTTCTTTCTGATTAGAAAAGCTTCTAAGATATTTTATAATTAATAAAAAAATCTAAAAAAATCTAAACAAACATACGCAATTGCAAGCAAGCAAAAGAAGAACAACAAAGAAGTAAAGAGTTTCATTACTTTATCTCTAACATCGATGTGCGGGATTTTTATAGCGATTTTAAGATAAAAAATTTCAAAAGTGATTTTTAATTATGATATCGTAAATGTAATATTCATAAATTAAAAATTAAAAATTTGAATCGGAGGTAGTATAAGAAATATTTTACGACATCGTATGTACTGCACAATGAGGAGAATATGCATGCACAGTGCGGAAGTCCCTCACATATTTTGTATCCTAAACTAAGTGGTTTTACTCGATGGTAGAATTGATTTTTTTAAAAAAAACTTTAATAAACTGATTATAGTATCAGACTAGCCGAGCTGTGCTCGATACGTATAATCCGTTGGGATTTAGTTTAATTGCGCACTTTTCCTGTTTTTTCTGAACTTGTCTAGCGGAGATTCTGCCCATTTTGAACAATTTTTAGTCTGCGTGATAGATGTAGAGGTGACGGGTTTGCCGGTAGCCGTACTCGGTTACACCCATGAAGCGAAGCATCGATGGGCTGGACACGCCCTTAGACGAGAGTATGAGTGATGGTCAACAAGGGTCACTCAGTGGCTCCCTCCACCCGATCTCACCCGCCCACCAGGACGGACTAGATGGAGAGATTCTATCGAGGAATATGCAAAGATGCCGTATTGTGTCGTCGGACGAACTACCAGATCGTCTGCTACTCGTGCCCCCTATCGTCATTGGACTACACGCGTCATCGTCATTGGACTACATAAAGAAGACTGGAGGACACTGATCCACGCGGCACCGCCCGTTGATGATGGATCTTCTAAGTAACAAAGTAAG
This sequence comes from Pristionchus arcanus, assembly GCA_900490705.1. NCBI lineage: Eukaryota > Metazoa > Nematoda > Chromadorea > Rhabditida > Neodiplogasteridae > Pristionchus > Pristionchus arcanus. Next base: position 345,263 of record LS487418.1, read on the forward strand.
TAAGTAAGTGCTCGGTTGCATTTTATGACCCTCCCCAGCATGCTAAAATCGTGGCAAAAGCTTTTGCACCTTCCGGGACTCGAACTCCCAACCTCCTGCGCGCTAGTCCGCCTTCCTACCGCCTGAGCCACGAATTATATTTTAAAAAAGCTTCCCTACCACTTCCAACCACTCCCTGACACTCCCTCCTACATGGCAAATGAGTTTGCACCGGCCGGGAGTCGAACCCGCAACCCCTTGCTTGAGATCAGGGCTGTGCATTTTTCGTTATTCGATTTTTCGTTTTTTTCGATTTTTCGGGAATTTTCGAAACACTTTTTCGACGAAAAATTTTTCGAAAAAAATTTCGAAAAATCGAAAAAAGTATAGCCAAAAATGTGATTGAAAACAAAATTCAATGCAATTTTGCATAAAAAATCCATTAGAATTTTTTAGGAGCACATTTTTTAAAACACTTGCTCAATTTCTGGAATGACCGAAATAGTGATGGAATTGGAAGTAAATATCATTTTCATTGATTTTTGGTGATATTTTTGACCAGCATATTTAAAATTTGACCCAAAAAACCGAAAAAGTTGATTTTTCGAAATTTTTGGATTTTTTCGTAAAATATTTTCGAAAATTTTCGTTTTTCGAATTTTTTTCGAAATTTATTTTTCGCACAGCCCTGCTTGAGAAACCGCCTGTGCCACGAATTACACTTTAAAACTCTCCCACACCACTCCCCGACCCTTCAGCATCCTCTAAAAATCGGGCAAAACATCTGCCCCGAGTTGGAGTCTAACCTGGGAAGGCCAATCCCTGTCGGCCTCCTGAATCGGCCGATCTGAACCCGATTGAAACCGTTTGGGCACTGCTCAAACGGTGGATCACCAATCACTGGAAGCCCACGAGCTTGGATCACTTAATGTTAGAAGAAGGCGTCCACCACTGGTGGAATGCTTATCTTACTCAAGAACTCTGTGCCAGTCTCATAGAAAGGATGCAGACCAAAATGGAGCAAGTTCTTGCAAAAGGGTCGCCCCTGCCCTGATACTCCATAATTGTTATATTTGTGTGTTCTAATTATTGCCAAAAAGTAGCTTTCCCCTCGTCAGGTTGTCAACATTTGACCAAAATATATAGATTTGCACATCTATAAAAATAATTTGTTTTAAATTTTAAAATGTACCTTCCGCGTAACTTCTAGAAGAATCCTCACAACGAAGAGAAGATCGTCCACCACTAAAATGAATCTCTATTGTAGTGAAAAGAACTTAAAACTTAGGAAAATGGTGATCGACACCCGACGACATCAGACAGAGCTGCGTGAGGCAGAATCATAACAGTGTGAATAGATGGCCTACCAAATACGATTGACTGGTCAAAGAGCATCCAAACCACGCGAAACCAAGAAACTAAATATAAATCGACGGAAATCTGTGAAAACAACGAAAAATAGGCCCATAAATAAAATATGAAAATTCGAGAATAGAGAATGAAGTGCGCAAGATTCAAAAAGCGCGCGGTAAAAATTGAAGTGCACGTATGCACGCAAGCGTAACCACAACACGCATTTTCTCACCTCCATTCCTTATTTTCAACCTTTGCCAGTTTACTAATTTAGGAGTGAACATTTAAAATTTGCTCAAAACCCATTTTAGGTAATCAGTTCAATTCAATTCAAGTATTTATCCGCCAGGTGAAAAAAAGAATATAGGTAGTATCGGTGATCTTCGTTTAATTTATTAGCGGAGGTCCGTCGTCTTGATGGCGAATCGGTTTGGGGAGTGGGGCTTCAGGGGGAACAGCGGGTTGGTAGCAAGAAATCAAAGACGCAATAGAGAATCAGACGTGAAGGAGATAGAGGGAAGAGACATAAGATGATACCGAAAGGTTTGTGGTGAACTTGTTACTGATTCGGGGGAAAGCACGTTCCATCGTTTAATAGTTCTAGTGACAAAACTTGAGTGAGACTTTGGAATATTGTGTGGTAACGAGATGCGCAACGAATGAGATCTACGGAGGTTACGTACAAGAGGAGATAATTTGAATAGATTTGAGTGGTCATACGAGTAAAAACCATGAACAGACTTATGAAGGAAAAGAAGGTCAAAGATAAATCGCCTGTGCTCAAGAGTGGATAATGAGAGGAGGGAAATTCTATCAGGATACAGGGCATAGGGAACGCGGCAGCGGGCAAAAAGGCGCCGGGTGAAGTTGCGCTGGACGTCCTCAATGTGATTAGCGAGAATTACAGTGTGCGGGGACCAGACTACAGAACCGTACTCAAGGAGGGGCCTAATAAAAGTGGAGAACGCGCGGCAGTATAAAGCAGGGTCAACTGAAAAGAAGCACTTGAACATGAGGTTCACTTTCGCTCTCGCTTTAGAAATAATTTTGGAAATGTGGTCGTTAAACTTAAGTGAAGACTGCATGGTAACTCCAAGATCTTTGATGGAAGGGGAGACAGTGAGGGGAATCCCATTGATCAGGTACTGGGAACGGGGGGAGTGGGATCCGTAATGAACAACAGTGCATTTTGATTCGTTAAGGGGTAGATTCCACTGTTGCGACCATGAGGAAACGGAATCGATAGCAGACTGGAGAATACCAGAATGCACAGGGTCAGGGTTTCAAGTCATCAGCGTAAATTCCGTATTTTATTCCGGCGGGTAAGGATTTAGAAAGGTCGTTAATAAACAGTATAAAAAGAAGGGGCCCAATGCACGAACCCTGTGGTACACCAGAAGTAATAGACGACGGGTTGGACAGACTATTTCCGATGAGTACACATTGAGATCTATCAGATAGATAATTTCCAATCCAGGATACAATGTTAGAGGAGAAACCTAACAAGGATAGTTTGTGAAGGAGAAGACGGTGATCAATACTATCAAATGCCTTTTTGAAGTCAAAGTAGATAGTGTCAAAAGAAGAGTTCTGAGATTTAAAGAGAAGATAATCAGAATGAGTTTGCACAAGTTGAGTGCATGTAGAACGATTAACGCGGAACCCAGCTTGATTAAAATCAAAAAGATTGTGACTGTCGAGATGAGCAGTAATTTCGGAAATCAGAACTTTTTCAAAAATCTTAGTTACTGAACAAGTGAGACTAATGGGCCTAAAGGTGTTTATAGAGTTGGAGGAGGTTTTAGGGATAGGCTTCACAATAGCTTGAAAAGTTCAAAATCCAAATTTGACATAATTTCAACAACTCTGAAGCATTTGCCAGCCTGTACTCAAATACGGGAAAATACCGGATTATACCATGCCTTTATCGTTTTCCTCCCTCTTGACTGTACAGTGATAGTGGTACGGTATCGATTTATGACTACTAAAGTCATGGTATTACCCCAAACAGTAAAATTATTTTTGGAAATTTTATTTTGGAAACTTTTTCTTGTAAATAACCATTGGGAAATAACTTCTTGAAATAACGCTCCCCTGTCTTCCCCTGTCTCTCTCCATTATCGATCCCCTCTCCCTCCGCTTTGACCCCTCTTTTTTCGTGTCCCTTCCCATCTAGCGTTTTCAACAAGAAATTTACAAAACGGCTATTTCTAAAAAGTCATTTCCCAATGGTTATTTACAAGAAAAAGATTCCAAAATGAAATTTCCAATATTTTTTTTTACATTTTGGAGTAATACCAAAGTTATGAATCTGACCCCCGAACCGAAGGGACACCCGCCGAACCCATCGGAGTTCTGCACTCGTGGTACGGTATCGATTTATTGTTTAACTCATGAATCTGTACCGAGTTGGCATCCTCTCTCGCCAAAGGTGCCCATACTACCAATCAGCCTTATATACAACTGATTACTCTTGTCATAGTATCTTTCATAGTATCTCTCATAGTAGCCTTGCAAACGCTTAGCGAGATGAACAGTTGTTCGTGAGAGAAAGAGATAGAGTAACTAGCAGAAGATCTCACTCGCCAGATGAGCATATAGAGCGAACAGCGAGATAGATCAGCCAGACAACTAGGTAGAGAAAGATTTCGCAACTGCCTTTGACCTTTGCCCCGAGCTGGCAAAAAGAGCTGTTAGCGGGGGAAGCTGAATGAGTCATCAGGCCATGTGACATCTGAAGAACTAGCCTAAGAACCATGACAGATGTTAGCATGTGATGAAATCGAAGAGAGATAATGGGAATCCGTGAGAGTCAGAGACGATCATACGAAGCGAGAGGTGTCGGTTAGAGAGCGAAGGGGAGGAAGGGGAAAATCAGTCCTCACCTAACCTCCTTTGAACTAGAGCCTTATTCTCCCTCCCTGGGCTACTGTGCCCAGGAGATGGGAACCCTTCGACTACCGTATCCATGTCAGACCCCCAGTGTTTCAATCCGCTTGACACTCTAATTATCGTAGAACTATAGAAGCTTTGTGATCTATCATACACCATTGCATTGTATTCATGAACTTGTAATGATAAATTGTATTAAAAAAAAGAAAAAAAAAAAGAAAAAAATAGGAAAAAAAAAAAATAAAAAAAAAAAAAAAACATTAAATAAAAAAAAAAACACAAAAAAAAATCAACATAAAAAGAAGAAAATAAAAAGAGATTTATAAAAAAAAAAAAGAAAAATATAAAAAAAAAAAAAATAAATAACCAAAAAAAATCAAAAAAAAAAACAAAATATAAATACAATTTATCATTACAAGTTCATGAATACAATGCAATGGTGTATGATAGATCACAAAGCTTCTATAGTTCTACGATAATTAGAGTGTCAAGCGGATTGAAACACTGGGGGTCTGACATGGATACGGTAGTCGAAGGGTTCCCATCTCCTGGGCACAGTAGCCCAGGGAGGGAGAATAAGGCTCTAGTTCAAAGGAGGTTAGGTGAGGACTGATTTTCCCCTTCCTCCCCTTCGCTCTCTAACCGACACCTCTCGCTTCGTATGATCGTCTCTGACTCTCACGGATTCCCATTATCTCTCTTCGATTTCATCACATGCTAACATCTGTCATGGTTCTTAGGCTAGTTCTTCAGATGTCACATGGCCTGATGACTCATTCAGCTTCCCCCGCTAACAGCTCTTTTTGCCAGCTCGGGGCAAAGGTCAAAGGCAGTTGCGAAAAAAAAAAGAAAAACACTCTTCCAATATATCATACTGTGTCTATTATTTATAATATAACACAGTCATCTCCAAAATACCACATTCTCATAACAATATCTCATATATGGTTTTCTACTGAGATAGTCGTTCGCGACCTTCTGTAAAAGAATTCAAATGGTGTTACTCTCACACGGATAACTACCGTATTCCATTATTCCAATTTCACTTATTTTCCTACCAATTCTACATCATTTTCTTCTTACACCGTCCACGACGGACGTCGTCGTTATTTATTTATATTATTAATATTCTCGCTCTATTCCTTATTGCATTCCTCATCCATTACGCGTTGCTTTACCATTACCAGGATTAATTACCCAAGTTTGAGGTCAGCGAACGAGGGAAGATACTACCTACCACCACCCATCTACCACCCATCCACTACCACCCATCCACTACCACCCATCCACTCTACACATCGTTCGTACGAAGGGCAGATACTACCAACACCACTACCACCCATCCACCAGGTATTCTAGTTCATTCCATCCACAACACTTACTTGGGCAGACCTGCCCATATTCGTCTATACTTTCGTCGCCTCAGTTTCACCCCATTGATTGTTCCTTGTGATTAATGAATTATTATTATTAAATTCTCTTTGTCCAATCTCACACAGCGAACACCACACAACCGTTATTCTCTATAATAAGTTAGAGATTTCGGTTCAGCTCTATGGTTACTGTATATTGGGGCATGGCACCTTTTTTATATAATGGCACCTTATCTGTGGCACCTTATCTGTGGCACCTCTGTTAATGACCACATTGATGTCACCCCATGGTCCTAGGACAACCCCCGACTGAGTTGGTGTTTTTTTCGATGATCTAGGAAAATTCTTGGAAAAGGTGAAAATGTTAATCAAAAGGTCGTAATCCGGATCGTTACAATTTCGATTCCAATACTTCCACAGCACACTCTGGGCATGCCTAACACACTGCAAAGGAGTTTTGCATTTATCTCGATCGGTTGAGAAGTTATGAATTTTCATCATTTTCCACCTAACCCGCAGTGTTTGCGCCGTGTTTCGCAATATGGACGGCGACGTCATCATATTTGTAAATATGGTCAAAGCCCCCACAGGTCCTGTAAGTATGAGCAGCGGATTTGAAAATCTTGGTCATCAACTGTCCGGAGAATGGCCAAAATGATATACTTTCTCAGATTCGCTCTTAAAAGAGACCGGCTCTGTAAAAATCGAGCATCCCCCCCCCCCCGGACACGCTCCTACCGAATTCAGTTCCGCAAGTCCACGCTGTAATGTTAAGACGGTCTTGATCACCCATTACCTATAGCACCCGTTATTTCCATTTCTTGTCATCCATTTATTAGGTTGGTGCGAAAGTTTCTGCGGGTTTTTATTTTGCAATTCTACTCTCGATGGCTTTGCGTGTCATAACATCTACCACAGTATAAAATAGCTGGATGTCTGTGCCATACATCGGTACAGTTGCATTAGCACAAGATCGAATTGCGGTGGAGAAATTAATTTTTATGTTAGTGAAATCGCGGGCATTGATCAAACTGTCTAACTTTAGTGATTGGATCAACCTGATCCTTTGCACTTTCCTTCTCCCCAAATCCTATCGAAATTAGCATTTTTGAAATAATTTGGTGATCCTTTGCACTTTCCTTCTCCCCAAATCCTATCGAAATTAGAATTTTTGAAATAATTTGGTGATCCTTTGCACTTTCCTTCTCCCCAAATCCTATCGAAATTAGAATTTTTGAAATAATTTGGTGATCCTTTGCACTTTCCTTCTCCCCAAATCCTATCGAAATTAGAATTTTTGAAATAATTTGGTGATCCTTTGCACTTTCCTTCTCCCCAAATCCTATCGAAATTAGAATTTTTGAAATAATTTGGTGATCCTTTGCACTTTCCTTCTCCCCAAATCCTATCGAAATTAGAATTTTTGAAATAATTTGGTGATCCTTTGCACTTTCCTTCTCCCCAAATCCTATCGAAATTAGAATTTTTGAAATAATTTGGTGATCCTTTGCACTTTCCTTCTCCCCAAATCCTATCGAAATTAGAATTTTTGAAATAATTTGGTGATGTCTGGCTTTCAGCTTTTTTTGCCTTATTCTAGTGGGCGCTGGAAAGAGTATTCAGATACTCATATTATATTTAAAAGATGAAGCCATTTAGAATAAGACGAAGGCGGATACAATCCATTATGTCAGAATGTAAAAACCCGCAGGAACTTTCGCACCAACCCGATAATTGTCAGAAAGAAGAGAAAAATATTGTTTTCTAAAAACTGATCAAGATACACTCAATTTTGCATTTGCAATGTATATGGAATGTCCAATCACAGTAAATTACCTTCCCTCTCGAACCTATATTGCGGATTGGAGAATAGCGGATTGAATCCTCTAAAATGGCTTGCGTATACATCCGCTTGAGCCACTGTAATTTTTTTATAACTAAATAATTTTTAATTTATAACTATATATTAAAGAGATATATAAAACATGTGTGTATATTAGTAACTTAAATTTTTTTTTGTAAATAGCTATGAAAAGAAATATTTTTTTCGTGATTTTACTGTTCCTACCTTTTGTAAAACAGGAAGACGATGTAAATATAGATATATCACCCTTCATAAGTTCGGTCACCGTTCTTTTATAGTTATATTTTAAACATTTTAGAGCTTACTTCGAGTATTTTAAACTCTGATATCGCGAATCAACCACTCAAAACAACAATGCTAAAAACTGGTTGGGGTATCGGTGCCTTTTGGGCTGGATTGGCGAGTCATTTTTGAGATTTTTTAAAATGATTTTAAGTGTTTTAATGAACATATTTTAGACAGGAAATCAAGATAATGCTGTAGATTTTATGAAACATTTTGAAAGACCTGAATTCAAAGTTGAACAAGAAAAGGGAAGAAAAAAATTAGAAGAGTTGAAAAGAAACCATAGCGAACATGAACAGCAAGCCTCAAAGCTTCAAAGCGATATATCAAATCTACAAGTTAAATTTGACCAATTATCAAAATCTGTTAAATCAACATCTGTAAAATCCAATGAGATCATAGAAAAATTTTCAACTTCAATTAAGAACGTATGTTGAAGAGTCAGAACCTTTTATTGTGCAATAATGGAATCTTTAAGTTCAAAGATGAAAATGAATATCATTTCAAAGATCTCAATAATACTCTCGATGATATTAACGAATCTTTGGAATGGCAGTTCCTTGAAAACATCGAAAAGATTGATAATACTGCTCAGAAATTAGATGCATCAATTAATCGCCAATTCCGTGCCTTAAGCGAATTGAATGTTCATATGAAATTCACTGAGGTTCATAGCAGCTCATTAAGATTCATTCAGCTCATTCAAGGCAATACTATTGGATACTGACGCGCTTGAAACACTTATGATTCAAGCAATGAACTTTCCAAAAAATGAAACACGTACCCGATTCATAGAACTGTACGTTCGAAATAGCCCCCGAAAAATTATTATGGTATGAGGTCCTTAGTAACTTTAATCATTCAATCTACTAGGAGCTCGCGAGTCGCTTCAAATACAAATTTACGAATCCAATAATCGCATCAATGGAGATGCATTTTTTCAAAAGCAGAAGGATATTCAATTCTTGGAAAGACACCATTGGCCAAATTTTATTCAGATTAGTATCGATTGAGGGGTTCTATCATGGACTTATTGGTTCAGCAAACAATGTTTAGTTTAATTAATTTGAAAAAAAAATGATTATCAGCTATCAGGTAAACCAATCCGCTCCTTGCTTCGCTGCTGTTCAACAAGTAATGGAAACGTTCAATCAATTTCGTTCGGGATTTAAGCTCGAAATTTCACGTAAACGCAAACTATTGCAGACTTTACCACCTAAATCTTTTTAGGGTTCTGGCCGAATATAATTGGTTTCAAAATCGACCAAATTATGCGCCACACAGTCAATAAGTCAAACAAAACATTTTTTATGGTGTAAACAAAATTGTTTAGAGATGAAGCAGCAGATGAGATATATAATTTGCTGAATGGAATTTATACTACGTGGATATTTTCTATGTTTAAATTTAGTAGATAGTCATTTAGCGACGTCTTCACTATTCACGTTGCGGACGGAAAATTTGAAAAAAAAGACATATTCAAGCACACTGTTAGAAATCCGGGACGCCTCGAAAGCATCAACAGTAGAAGAATTTTTGACCAGTGGGTAAAAAATAATCAATTACAGGCGAAACCTTCTACGCAGTAAGCCCGTACAATACCTTAGAAACAAATTCCGCCACATCTATGAATATCCCTAAAATAACGCAAATCACATCATACAATGATGCATGGGAATTAGCTGTCTCAGTTGTGCGTAGTGAGACTCATTACAAACGAGATGAATATGAAAGGCAAACTTTAAACGAAAATTTTGAAAAAGATGGTGCAAAGTATATCAAGAGTGGTGATTATAAAGGGTAAGTGCATTGTTTTTAATTATATATATTTGAAAATTAAGATTTGCTGAATGGTTCAATGAGCTTGTTGGAAGAGATGACGATCGGATTATTGGTGGAGCTGTTGTATCCAGAGCACCGGTCGCTGAGCGAATCACTAATAGCGAACGCTCTGCACTAAATTGGTACAACCAAGTCCCTTCACGTGGAATATTCTTCGACCTCATGTGGATATAAGAATAAAATATATTGAATATCGAATATTTTTGGTTGAAGTGATCATCAATTGCGTGAATGGGGCCAGCCACGTCTTCAGCCAGCTGTATTTTATTTGCTATGGCACAACGCCCACACAAATGAGGGAATCGACGGGGGGGGGTGAAGACGAAATAACGAACCCCGGATAGTGGGGCAAAAATATTGCGACACTGTACCCGAGACAGACCGGAGATCCGACCCGAGATAATCTCTACATCTTTCCATACTTATTCGAAAGTATTTCAAGCAGAAGAGAGATAACGAACTTCAACTTTCGAAGTATGACCTTGAGTGGTGGCGGGGCTTGTGCCGCACAACGCCCACAGAAATTAGGGAATCGAGGGAGGGGGGGAGACGAACACAATTCGAATTCATAAAATAATCGAGTTCATATTCGCCAATGTTTCTGAATTAGCCTCGAAGAACTTTCTAACTCTTTTGGATCGGTTACTAGCTAAAAAGGCGTGCAGAAACGTGGGAAGGAAGAATGCTCCAGAAGGCATGGCGTCGAAAACAATTTTTCTAGTATTTCTCACTTGCCAGACGTGCTAAAATTAAGCGAGTTTGGCCCCCGGGGTAAAATTCTATGCCAATCACGTCATTTTTTATGAATTACAAAAATAATTTTGTAAAAATAAAGTTCTCGCAGAGTTAATTGTAAACAGGGAGAGTACCCTAGATCGGACCGGAATTCGGTGAGGATTCCAAATGTTTTTAACATTAAATTCCTGCATGCGTTTAAGGTTTTACGCAAATTCGATTCATTTCGATTCGCAAATTCCTTCCTCTCTCTTATCGATCCTCTTATCCTTCCTCTTATCGATCGGAGGCTCGCTCCCGAGGGAGGCGAAACAGCGGGGGGAATGGAGAGAGTGCAGAGAATGGGAAGAGGTCACGGAGGAGAGACTCTGGTAGATCAATTCTACCTCGACATTGGGTGGTTGCGAGTCGCCACCACCCAATGTCGTCGTTCGAAAGTAGACTTAGAACTTAGAAAGTACTTAGAAAGTAGTAACAGTTTATTAACAATGTCCGCCCACAAGTTGGAATCAAGTACTACAAGTACAAGTACTTCCCACAAGTTGCCTCCAAGCTTGATGGCAACTTGTGGGAAGTAATTGATTCCAACTTGTGGGATCTTTGAGCGGGGGAGCGGGTTACGGTAGTTTTCTCTCATTCGGTATCGTGTTGTGTCATGTTCATTGCTATTCAACTGCTTGTACGGCGCATTTGCTTTATTTATTATTTATGACAATCAAAACGTGATTTACAAGAAAAGAGTATTATAGTCATTACAAAAACGACTACTTGTCAAACACAATTTCGATGAAACATTACAATTCCTAGTCTTCGTAAGAAGTGTCATTCTTGAATAAATTAGATAGTCATTAGTCGTCGAGGGCAACCGATTCTGAATAGAACATCGAGAATTGCGTGAAGACTCACCGGATAATGTAATTCTTCTCCGGGTTTTGAAAGAATTATAAAAATTATTAGAAACGTCCAATATTTGGAAAACATTCTCTTTCTTCCCTGCAATCTGAAAATGCTCACCTTTGATAGCATTATAGGATGTTTATTATACATTACATTATAGGATCATTATAGGATGCATTTCCGTAAAATATAACAAACAATTCAATCGATGAAAGCATGTCCAAACTTGAAAATGTTGTTGTGCGCAAAGTGCGCTTGAGTGGTCTGTTTTTTTAATTATAGTACAGTCAAATTTTCGGGTATGTAAACAGGATCCCGGTGCTTGATTCCAACTTGTGGGCGGACACCAGAGTAGTTACGAAAGATCTCACTTTTTCATTTTACGAGAGCGGTTTCGTAACTAGTACCTCGCTAGTATCTCCCTCACTAGTATCACGATCTCCCTCACTAGTATCACGATCTCCCTCACTAGTATCACGATCTCCCTCACTAGTATCACGATCTCCCTCACTAGTATCACGATCTCCCTCACTAGTATCACGATCTCCCTCACTAGTATCACGATCTCCCTCACTAGTATCACGATCTCCCTCACTAGTATCACGATCTCCCTCACTAGTATCACGATCTCCCTCACTAGTATCACGATCTCCCTCACTAGTATCACGATCTCCCTCACTAGTATCACGATCTCCCTCACTAGTATCACGATCTCCCTCACTAGTATCACGATCTCCCTCACTAGTATCACGATCTCCCTCACTAGTATCACGATCTCCCTCACTAGTATCACGATCTCCCTCACTAGTATCACGATCTCCCTCACTAGTATCACGATCTCCCTCACTAGTATCACGATCTCCCTCACTAGTATCACGATCTCCCTCACTAGTATCACGATCTCCCTCACTAGTATCACGATCTCCCTCACTAGTATCACGATCTCCCTCACTAGTATCACGATCTCCCTCACTAGTATCACGATCTCCCTCACTAGTATCACGATCTCCCTCACTAGTATCACGATCTCCCTCACTAGTATCACGATCTCCCTCACTAGTATCACGATCTCCCTCACTAGTATCACGATCTCCCTCACTAGTATCACGATCTCCCTCACTAGTATCACGATCTCCCTCACTAGTATCACGATCTCCCTCACTAGTATCACGATCTCCCTCACTAGTATCACGATCTCCCTCACTAGTATCACGATCTCCCTCACTAGTATCACGATCTCCCTCACTAGTATCACGATCTCCCTCACTAGTATCACGATCTCCCTCACTAGTATCACGATCTCCCTCACTAGTATCACGATCTCCCTCACTAGTATCACGATCTCCCTCACTAGTATCACGATCTCCCTCACTAGTATCACGATCTCCCTCACTAGTATCACGATCTCCCTCACTAGTATCACGATCTCCCTCACTAGTATCACGATCTCCCTCACTAGTATCACGATCTCCCTCACTAGTATCACGATCTCCCTCACTAGTATCACGATCTCCCTCACTAGTATCACGATCTCCCTCACTAGTATCACGATCTCCCTCACTAGTATCACGATCTCCCTCACTAGTATCACGATCTCCCTCACTAGTATCACGATCTCCCTCACTAGTATCACGATCTCCCTCACTAGTATCACGATCTCCCTCACTAGTATCACGATCTCCCTCACTAGTATCACTTTACTTTTCTTACTGATCTATTCGAAAGTTGAAGTGTGAAACATTTCCGAGTTTCGAATTTTGTTTCCCTCCCCCCCCTTATGCATTTCTCAGACAGAGATCGGTCAATTGAGATCAATCGGAAATGCGTGGAAACTTTATCTCGTTCAAATCCACATAATATTTACATCAATATTTTCCATCGGGACTCGATTGTACCAATAAAGGGGAGAGTTCTTCCCGTTTGAGAATAGGTCGAAGCTCATTTTGTCGGGCACTTTGCGTGACACCACAACTCCACCAAGTCGGTCATTTATTTTATCATTTAAGTCGGCGAAAAATCTTAAATATAGACTATAAATCAGGAAGTAAAATAATTATGAAAATATACCTTGATCTATTTGAAATAAACAGTGATTTTTGTTCACGAATAAGTTTAATAAACAAATCATTCAGTTCAAAATTATCAGTTTCACTTCTTTTGTAATGAGTTTCACTTCTTAAAATAGAAGCAGCCAAAGAGAAATTAGAATTGAAAGAATTAATCTGTGTTATGCCGCTGCTAAAATTGGAATGCGTATCCGAATATAGCATTTTTCATCTCTTACCTATTTTTGTTTAATGTGAAGAGAATATCTCCTAAACAATTTTAATGTAACTTCCAGTAAACTTTATTTCAATCACCTCTAATAGGTTGCAAACGGAATTCGTTAATGAACTCTGTCCCATATTCTTTATTTTTTCGTTTGCTATTACCATTTTCTTTAAAATCCCCCTCGGAAACGTGAACACCGAATACGTCGCTAAATTGTACTTCTACATAACATACTTCTGCTACTTGCGTAAAACTTACGTCGTATGAATTCCATTTAATAAATTCTGAATCGCTTCGACAGCAGAGTAACTAAATGAAAAAATTTCAAAATTCTCCTTCTCAATTTTCAACCTGCTGCTCGCCTCATGCATAATGAGATCTACTTTGTATCCAATCAGATCAGGCCAGTAAGCTGGAAAGCGAAAGGCTACTCTATTTTTTTAAAATCTTTTACCTGTGGGGTCGACTTTGAAATTTGAATGATGCATTTCACGCATTAAATCATCAACTGCTTCGAAGCATGGATTGTAATACGTGTAAGACGTCTAATCATGATGGTCATTTAAAGTTAAATACATTATTCGTAAACATACATTTTTTTCTACTTCTGCAATTCCGTAGTAAAATCCTTCCACAATCAACTAGAAAATCAATATGATCATAATAATGAGAAAAAAATAGTTCACCAGTTTATACACAATATCATTAATAGCGCTTATCCAATTTTGAAATATTTCCTTGCTTTTAAAAACATGCAGTTCCATAGCCACAACAATAGGATTTGTATTTCTATACTTAATGCGGTTTTTTATTTCCTAAATATAGAGTAAGCAAAGTACGATGAGATCATTTACCGTAATAACTCGCACAGGCCCTTTGATTTTATATTGTCGAATAAAATCTTCTTTTGTATCTTTGGTAGGGAATTTCATAGCTTGTGTCATAAGGCTTTCGAGTATATCACTATCCAACATTATTTCCTAAATCTCGAACGGTTCGGTCGCCCTAATCAACTTTTCTACTCTTATTAGATCGTAAGATCGATCGATCGTTTTAGTCCCATTACACTGTCCCATTACACTTTCGGGGTACCATGAGTGCAATTCACTTTTGCTGCAATTTTTTGCCACTTGACTTTCGGCAGCTCCCAATGCTCCCAATGATCCCAATCGGGACCCAAACGGGATCCCAATGCACGCTCGTTTCGAGTGCTCTTTTATTGTCATGTCCTCAAATTCACTCTCAAGAACATCTAATGTCTAATGTAACGAAGGTAAGTATGTATAAGGTCCTCGGCGTCATCAGTGCTGGAGTATCTGTGAATTTTCTGAAGGTTTCTGATTTGATCTGATCTGATTTGATTTGATTTCTTCCTTTTTCCTTCTAACTAAACTTCTTCCAGTGTTGTCAATGGACAATCAACAATGGAATATATCTTGACGAGGGGATTTGGATATTTAATTCAAGAATAAACTCTTGAAAGCGATGGCATGACAATGAAAGAGCACTCGAAATGAAGAGTGCATTAGGAAATAGAATGCCACGAATGTGTCACAGGAGACACATTGTCAAAGTGGACGAAAAACACCGACAGAAAATGAAGACAGAAAGGGGGAAGAGCCGCATGAACTAAGGAACAAGCTCCCTGACGAGAGGAATTCCAAAAATCATATATCACGGGTTTCCTGTAAGAGTGCAGGAAAAAGAGCTGAGTTTTACACTGCTTTTCGAACAAAAGTCTGTCCGAAAACAACAAGTAAGAGATCATCCCGCGGGCAGAGAAAACCAAATATGCAGTGACTTCATTTCATCGCGCGAAATCCGCTCATTTCGAATTCATTGCGGCATTATGAAATTTTACCTCTGTAAATTGTATGAGAACGTCCATTTGGCTTAAAGATCGGAAACGTTTTTTGATCCTCTGATCCAATTCTTCAAAATTTTCCAAAGTATCGGAGGTTATTCCATCAAACAAATCTTCGAAAATTTTTCTCATTTCTGTGAGAAAGCCTTTCAAGTGGTTATATTTATTTATGGTGTCTTGCCGCGTCTGAATAGAATCTTGCTCAGTTCGATAAATAATGTTGTAAACTTTACTCTTGCGAAGTCATTAGCTAAATCATTCAGAGATTTTTCATTTTCTTTTAATTGTAGGTCGAATCTTGATATGAAAGTATTCACAACTTTTCCAAGTTCCTCCACATTGTTGAATTGTTTTATTAGCTCCTCATCTTGCTTAAGATTTTGATCTTTTAATATTTGAGCCCTTTTATCTGATAAATCTTGTTGTTCTTTCTTTTCTTTCTCTTTAAATCCTTTTGCGAAAGCTTTAGTTATTGTGTTAGCCGTATCAATAACAGCACCTGCTACTTCCTGAATTTATATTGAAAAAAGAGATATCTAAATATCTTTATACAAACCAATCCTTTGAAGACTTTGTCAGAAGTTGACGCACCGGCAGCAGCTCCTTTCGACGCAGTATCACTTTTCGCCTTATCACTTGTACTTTTTTCAGAATCAGATTTAAGTCTTTCAGAATCAGATGATCTTGACGATGATTCAGAAGTTTTGATGCTTTCCGTTGCTTTGCTACTTGACGATTCAGAAGTTTCGGATAGTTTTTCACGGAAACTAAAGCTACTTTTAATCAATGCTTCTGAGTTCTTCTCTAAATCTAGGACAGAATCTGAAACAAAATTTTTAAAAATATTTGCTATTTGCCACAAACCTTTCACGATTTTGGCATACGGGTCTTTTTCCAAAGCATTAATTGCGTCGTTTATTGGGTTATCTCCGGAGACTAATAATAGCCAAATTAACAAAAGAAAAAATATGTTTGTCATGTCAGATTTATAATTTTTTTCTTCCCTTTTTTTTGTTTCTTCTCATATTTATATAATAAGAATCATTCAATTATAAATATTTTTTCCTAAATTTCAAAATTTTTGATATTTGCGACTCACGTACCGCTCCGGAATAGCACGCGACGCACGACCGCGACGCGTCGAAATCGGGTCTCACTCGCTGACTCCGCCCCTTTTCGCTTTCACCGATCTTCACTAATCGTTTAGTTCATTGCCCAGCAATTCTATATTCGGTCAAATATTCTACAATGAAAACTGAATGTTTCCACGTGTCATTGGCCAGTGGTGAGGATCACGAGCCGTGTAAGAAAGGAGGAGCCTGCCGCTTATCCGATCCGTATAAAGGAGCGCGTTTCTATTGCATCGGGAGAGTGACTGGAATAAAGATCTGCTGTTATGGTTTCACTTTGTTGCTCTCATATTGGCATTGGCCGAACTCTAGTCATCAAGCAATACTCGAACTTCCCGTCCCCGGATTCAGTCAACATACTTCCATAGCTGAACCAGTCTTCATATCAGTGAGTCCCCTTCCAATAGTGGCTTTAACACAAAGATTACATTTCAACTACCTATCTCATAATTCCAGGCTACAGTGATCGTCGTCTCTTCTGATCCATAGATCGGCGGAGGGGAGATGGCGGAGTAGTCGAGCCAGAAATATGTGGTTCTCCCACCATAGAGGGGTCACGCCACGGTGGCAGTCCCACCGAATGTCCGTCGATCGAAATCATAGTAAGGGATGGGCATCCCCTCACACTAGCCCGCTAAAAACACAAAAAACGCGAACAAACTATTATCAAATACCAAATTTATTGGAAGAGAGTACGGGAGAAATCTCGTTACTCTCGGAAATCACACCTCACACTAGGGTTGCAGGTTCGGTATCGGTACTACCGACACTCTTTCGCGCCAGACGGTTAGAGATGAGAAATAGCGTGCGAAAGTGAGAGAGACAGCTACTGAAGAGGGTCGGTAATACCGACTTTCGGGATTGCCGATCCCGAACTTGCAACCCTACCTCACACACAGGTCGTTCTTGTGGAAATAAGCGGTGCCGAATCTGTCCAAAGACTAATTTCAAAATTGGAGTGACTAGTAATATTACAGAAGACATTTTCCTTACAAATAAAGAAGCTGAAGATCATTGCATGACAAAGAATGTAGTTTATCTCATTACATGTACTGTATGCTCCATGCAGTATGTTGGTGAGACTACCCAGAAATTAAAGACCAGAATCTCACAGCACAGTTATTCCTTCGAAAGTAGCCATCAACATTTCTCAGTCAACATTTAAAAGAGCCTCTGCATGATAGATATTCTTTCACTGTAGACATTCTCGATCATGGGAAAGACAAAACTGAGCTACTGCAGAAGGAACTTCTATGGATTAGAGCATTGAACACAGCGTATCCATTTGGTTTGAATGATTCAATTAAAAACTTCGGTTATATTTCTGAAGGAATAAAGAGGCTTAAAGATGGCTTAAAGAAGTAAAGAATAATAAGTAAAGAAGTAAAGAAGTAAAGAAGTAAGAAGCTTAAAGAAGTAAAGAATAATAATCAATGCAAAACGATATAATATTAACAGTCGCGGACGTGAAGTTGGTGTCGTGGACGGCACACCGTCAGTAGATGTGGTTGTAGACGATGAGCCGGTCACTATGAAGATGGTTTATCGAAGGACGACTAAGCAGGAGGGCAAAGGGCCCTGGTCACGTCGATACCCGCGTGTCTCTTATCACTCTCCTTGTGACTCTGATAGGAACCCGATCAATGGAGCAATTCCAGAGAGGTCACAGCAGAGCACAAGACAACTGAGTAATGGGTAAGAGGCAGACGGGGTGGTAACGACGAGCTTGAAAGGTAGTAGGAAGATACTAGAGGGTCAATCGGCTATAGGTGCGAAAGGGGCGGGGCAACTAGAGGGGAAGAGACCGAGGGCTACAGGTTAGTGAACATATGAAATGATGAGGGCGAACAGTGCAACACGAGGGATAAAGGGGCATTCGGAGGGAAGAGGGGGAAGAAGGGGGCACTCGAGGATGCTTACTCATAGAAGATAGATGAAAAGATGCTGATAAGCAGCAAGATAGGGTGGAATCGAAGGGAAAAGTAGCTAACAACAAGCGGTGATCTACTATGAGACATAAAGGAACAACACAACGATGGGCGTAGATGTTGTGCCCTTATTTTTCTTCCCGTCGTGGGATCAATCCACGACATTCCCCCGCACGAGAAGCGGCCGGCGGATGGTGATGGCGTGGCATCCTTCTTCTGATCCAGAGGGGCTCAACGATAGATGAGTTGTCCTTACAGTGTATATTGGGATCGCGGTGTGGTGCGGTGTGGTGCCAGGGCAGGCGAAGTTGCGAGATCAGTGATTTATCGTGGTGAAAGTATCTTCCCGACGGCAAAACCAACAGCAACGGAGAACGAAAACGGAGGCGACTCACTAAAAACTAGAACAAAAATGAAAAGTCACGAAAAACGGGAAAGTATACTGTAAGTAAACAATTGACGAAAGCGTGGTGAGAGCCTAGATGCGGGAATTCAAATGCTACCGTAATCCTAGAGTTGGGTCAACAATTAAACTAACCGATCGAAAGTAAATATTATTTAATTATATAATAATTAAATAATAAAACAATGATGAAATACGCATTAAATATTCTTCTTATTTACAATGGGAGGGCTCTTCCATTACAAGTGGCCGATCCAATCTCGCAGTGTCGATGATGCTGCGATGGTCTTGCCTGGAGCTTTCGGCTCAGTCCGGGTTGATGGGTCCCAAAAAAATTGAAAGTTCCCAAAAAAAATTGAAAGGTCCCTAAAAACATTTGACAAATTTGAAAGGTCCCTAAAACATTTGAGAAATTTGAAAGGTCCCTGAGAATATGTCAGAAATTTAAAAGGTCCCAAAAATTTAAAAACAATCAATAAATTTATCATGCCAAGCATCAACGCCTGATGAGGATGGGTCTACATACCACGCGTTTCAGCTAAGAGGTCCATGACGCACCTTTATGCTGATCCCCTGTTTTCTCTACGATTTTCGAAGGTCCTTGGGTAGGTCTCTCACGATCCCGATTTATGGGGTCAGTAGATCAAAGATGTCTCCAGGAGGTCACGTCAAAGATAATTGATAATTGTCAAAGATAATTGAGGAAACTCGAGCCTCAACGAGTAAGTTCAGGAAAGAGCTATGAAAAAGATTTCTGGATGTAGCATTTCTCGAGTACTTTCAGGATACATTTTTGTTTTGTCTGATTTGTCAAAACTGCGGATATTGGGCGCTATTAAAGGTCACAGGTACGGGTCAAAAATTCTACATAGTCAGTGAGATCGGGCTCGTCGAGAGCTTTCAATTGATGTATATAAAGTCGAAAATCCAGGGGGGCTTTGTATGAGTTAGTCCCGAAATGGCGAAAATTGGACAAATTTTAGACCTGGGATAGGCTAGACAGTGGTAGATCAAAGAGAGGTCGCGACGAGTCTCCTAAATTGCACTTGATCCACCCGAATTTCTCGCTTCAGGAACGGTCAATCACTATGAAACCGTCATCAATGAATTTAGGGTGTCGAGATGATTTCAGTAGTGTCTTCAAAATTGTGAAAAGCGATTGTTTGGAATTATCGATTTTCTATCTTACGTGACCTCTCGTTGATCTACCACTGTCTAGCCTATCCCAGGTCTAAAATTTGTCCAATTTTCGCCATTTCGGGGCAAACTCATACAAAGCCCCCCCCCCCCGACTGTCTAGCCTATCCCAGGTCTAAAATTTGTCCAATTTTCGCCATTTCGGGGCTAATTCACACAAAGCCCCCTGGATTTTCGACTTTATATACAACAATCGAAAGCTCTCGACGAGCCCGATCTCACTGACTATGTAGAATTTTTGACCCGCACCTGTGGGCTTCAATAGCGCCCAATATCCGCAGTTTTGAAAAATCAGACAAAACAAAAATTTACAATGAAAGTACTCGAGAAATGCTACATTTTGCCCAAAAAACTTTTCCATAGCTCTTTCCTGAGCTTAGATAATTGAGGAAAATCGAGCCTCAACGACTAACTTTGACGTGACCTCCTGGAGACATCTTTGATCTACTGATCCCATAACTCGGGCTCGTGAGAGACCTACCCAAGGACCTTCAAAAATCGTAGAAAAAACAGGGGGTCAGCCTAAAGGTGCGTCATGGAATCAGTCAATTCTTGGATGAATCGCGTGATACATTGGTAGTTGCTCGCCATCAGTTTGTGACAATTGATCTTGTGACTTCGACCCTTCAACTGTCTTCTAGGTTGCCCTATATTGCTCTTTTGTTGGTAGGGAATCCATACATTCGTCGTTCTGCTCCACTGGTTCAATCCAATCTCAGTTCTTCGTCATTCCAGTCCCACATTTAGAAATGTCGTCGCATTTCGAATATTCTCGTTTCTCCATCGGTCACTCAAAAAAATCTTCTTCCTTTCCATCTCGCTTGAAGAAAAAAATCCTCTCCTTTTTTCGCTTGATTTCATTGTCAGGTCCGAGCACTGAGCAGCTCCCTTTAGGTTCCCCTTTATTCCCTTTAGGTTCCTTAGGATTCCCTATAGGTTGAGGTTGAAATCGTTGGCCGAAATTTTGTATCGAAACTTTTGCATCAACCCGATACACCAACCCCTCTTTCCCACTACCATAGTTTCGGGCTAATTTCTAAATAAATGTATTATTCATTCAACGCGAAATCTATAGGCACTGAACTGAAATAAATATTCGGAGAATAAACAACTAAAACGGAGCAAAATGGGCCAAAGAAAAGAACGATTTTTTTTTTGAAGGGTTTTTATGGTGCGAAACCGTTTCACTCGAGTAGACCAATGGGTCAGGAAAAACATGAACATCAAAAAAACAAATAAACTCGCGCAAAACATCTATTACAACTAGGGGAATCTCTGACTTTCTTGTCGACAAAATCGAGGGGTTTTAATCCCATTTGGAGGGAGAGAGAAGACTAATCCAATCAGTGAGATTCGAATTCATTCTTCGCAAGCGAGGCGATCGCGAGCTGCCGAAGGTTGCTAAATGAAAAATAATCGATGGCAATTGAAACATTCAATGAAAGGAAACCTGCGCAGAAACGCCGCACTTAGCTAAAAGTACAGCACATTAATTTGATTCAGGGACTTCCTGGAGGATATTTTCATTCCGGTTGATGCCTAGATGTTGGTTGATGTCAGCCTGATGGGTGGCCCTCCCAGATTGAACTGGTCTATGAGAGAGTTTCTTATTGTTCGAATGTTCTTGTTCTCACCATCACGAATGATAGGTCATCAACACAGTCAACGCCTTATGAAGAATCAACGAACCAAAGAACAGTGGACGGAATTACACGAACGGAATTTAAGTAAAAACAGTTTGAATTTTTTTCGCGAACTAGACAACAGTTTTTTCGCGAACTAGACAAGCATAATTCAACATAATTCAATAATTCAACAACATAATTCCTTGGGGGACTTTATTCTTATATCCACATAATATTGAAAAATAGACCAGGAGATGCGACTTGGTTGTACCAATAGAGTGGAGACCGTTCGCCATTAGTGATACGTTGGATGAAAGGTTTGCTTGATATAAAACCTCCACCAATTAATCCTCCTATTTCGTCATTTATGTCATTGAAGAAGTCATCGATTCTTGATGATCAATAATTAGATGATAATATGATCTTTTTCTCACGTTGTAGAAGATTCCATTTTTATTTTTCCACGTTCGATTTCTTGCACAACTTCATAGTTAAGCAACTCCATATCACTTTCCATTAGCTTGTGATGCTCCGCACTCCTCACAACAGATACCAACAGTTTAGACTCCGAATTGTAAGTGGTGATCACATTCGTGTGATCATTTTTATTTCCGAACCTATTTGCAATGTAGAAATTGTTGGCTGAAAAAAAGCTCGTTGTCTAATAACCTTCATTTTTAGATCACTTTTAATTTCCTTTAAATATGTTTTGTTATCCGACTTCACATCTTCGTAAGTTTTTTTGTTAGTTTCGTCTGCTTCAGCAACATAAATAGTGAACACATCACTTCAACAGTGAAAGATTAGGCAAGTCCACTTAGCATATTGCGCGAACGTTGTATGTATTTTGTTCAACATACTATGAACTGCATCAGCAACATAGTTCATCATATCAACAGGTTTTATTTTGTTGTTTGCAAATCTCAATATTTCATCGACATTGTAGCCCACCAAGTTTGGCCAGTACGCTAAACATTTTGGTATTTTAATTTGATGTTATTTGGAAGCGGAAGGACAAGCGGAATTGTGAATGGGAAATGAACTAACCATGGGAATCAATAGTGTACGCAGTTTTGAAATTTCCAAGATCTCTCATTAGAGTTTCCACAGCATCATATAGCGGTTCGTGATATATCGTCGCGTTAAGACTGGCCTAAATGATATCGTCCTGCATACGAACAATGCCAAAATGAATACATTTTTCGGGAATTCAACAAGCCCAAAGTAGAATCCTTCAATAGTCAGCTATAATTATTTATTACGTGCGGCAGTACTGGTTTAGAATGTCTCACTAGTTTATAAACAATATGCCCAATATTTGTAATCCATAAATCATAGATAGTTCTACTATCAAAAACATGCAGCTCCATAGCAGCGGAAATAGAATTTGTGTATTTATATTTCAAACGATTGGAAATCTCCTTTAAATTAATGTTTATTGTTTGATTATTCTCCTTTAGTGTTGATTATCTTACCATAATTATTTCTCTTGGACCTTTAGTTCTGTATTGTTCGATGAATTCCTCATTAGTCTCTTGTGTGGGGTATTGCATTGTTTGAATCATCAAATTTTCAAGAACGTCAGTTTCTACCATTATTTCCTGTCATGAGTACTGTTAATATTAATTTTAATATTAAATATGTAAACCTCTGTAAATTCAAGTTCCACCCTTAAGTGATTGAGAGCTCGAAATTGATTACCGAAATTATATTCCAAGTACTCAAGCGCATCAGAGACATGTTTATAAAAAACTTCTAATTTTGCTTCAATTTCATTCTGTAGATCAGTAACTGCCATCTTCAGAGCATTAAAGTTTCTGGACACAGCTTCATTTAGATCGTTTAGATCAGAGACCATTGCGTCGATCCTTTGCTTCTGATTATCGAGTGTTTTATCGAACTCATTCATAAATGCTGTCGCTTTGTTGTAAATCTGATCAGTCATATTGTTGATTTCATGGATCATAGCAGTTTGTTTCTGGTTGTGTTTCTCGTTTTCTTGGCGCTCTCGTTGTACTCGTGCTCGACGTTGTTGTTCTTCGTATATTGCTTGGTACGATGAAATCATTCCACTCACAGCATTGCCCACATTATTCAGAGCTCCGATACAACTCTTGAAAAAAAGAGAATTTTTGAAAGCGCGAAATAAAGCGCGCGCTTTATCCTAGATGAGTTGTGAATAGCAGGCGGAGGCGAGAGAAAGACGTAGCAGGGGGCTAGCGGTGCCAGGGGGGGGGGCTAGCGGTCCTGTTGAGGGTTCCCATGAAGGTCTAGGGCACAGCTCAATTAAGAGAAACAGGGGTTGGTTCGACAGGATGTAGGAGTGGCAATGAGAAATAACGAAGGGCTTGAAAAGGGTTTGGAAAGCCCATGCAGTACCAACCATTCGCTCTCGTGGCAAGCACAGTTGCATGTAAGTTCGCCTACTATTGCTGCCTCTGGTAGCGGTCGAGGAAGCGATATAGGTGGAGAAAAAAGTGCTATGAAGAAAAATAACCCAGACAAATGAGATAGGACCGTCAATTAGCGACATTTGAAATTTTTTATGAGACTATTTATGTGGATTTTTTTATGAGACTACTCAAATGTATTGAGCCAATCAACTGTAAACTGTCAATTTTAGGACCAGTCATATAAGTTAGGACCAGTCAATCTTCATGCTCCCCAAACTGGACTAAAACAGCGGGGCCGCTACCCTCTTTCTCTCGTAGCGGGGAATAGACCTAGATAATTCCCTGCACAGTTGTCACATTATAAAGTGGAAGGTCTCTTGATTAAAAAAATCAACCTCACCGCTACTCCTGCGACCGCGCCTACTCCCGTTGGTGCTGTAAGAACAGTTCCGACAATAGCCGCACCAGCCGCGACCACAGCAGTAAATACTTTAAAAGCTGGCACTTGAAATTTTTTTATTTAAGATTTTTAAGAACAATTCAACGTTACCAAACCAACTCCAAAAACCAGGGTTTACACATGGTAAAAATAAAAGAGCAGCAATTAAGTAAGAAATTCTCATTTAACTTTTGTGGTAGTTTGTAAATGCAAATAATGCTATATATGTATATATGGTCATGTAATGAATTAATTTACGAATGATTGTAATTAATTTCTTTTAAAAAAATAGATTATTTCGCTCCTCTGCCTTTGGGGTGCTCTTACCCTCTACCCCCCTACCCCCCCCCCTCATCTCACCTCATACATTCGGCTCGTTTTTTACAGCCTTCCCATCCTCATTTTCGAATTTGCATGCATATCGTTATCTTGGAGAACCTGCCTTGCGGCATAGAGCTCATCAATGAGAGGAAATGAACATGAGAAAATGAACGACGTCGAAATAGTGGCAAGCAACGGAATGTGCCGGCTGTGCAAGTGTGATCACAAAACAAAGATGCGCGCGCGATGAACTGGCGGAGTAGGCTTCTACTACCGACAGACAGGAGAGCTACCAGATTGAGAATGAGAGAGGAAGAAGGTCGGAATGTGCTTAGCGGCATGAATCAGCATGGACTCAGCTAGGTAAGAAACATTAAAGTTGAACACAAGGGAAATGATGGAGAAGAATTAGATGTCTCTCATGTCGCAATGTCTCTCACCGAAAAGGTGCGATTTGCATACAATTAAGAGGGAAGAATGGCTCTATTGGGGCGATATATCGCTGAGTTTGAGCTCAAAAATTACTTCGGAAGCAGTTTTCGCATGTTCCTCACTAATACAAAGTAGGGATTCTGGTAACCATTCGATTCGTCTCGACGAGCTCTATTCGATGAGCTCGAGAAATCCTTTGGCCCGAATATGTGGGAAGAGTTAATCAAATTAAACGATTTGCATAAATGTAAATCAAAATATCGATGGGCCACTGGTCTAGGATTGTAGGCCATGAAATTTGGAACCGTTCATCTCTTCACAG
The DNA here is from genome assembly GCA_900490705.1 of Pristionchus arcanus. Taxonomy (NCBI): domain Eukaryota; kingdom Metazoa; phylum Nematoda; class Chromadorea; order Rhabditida; family Neodiplogasteridae; genus Pristionchus; species Pristionchus arcanus. The sequence goes on from LS487418.1 coordinate 370,808, forward strand.
CTAAGATGTACCATCATTCTCCGAAGAGTTATGAAGCGTCAAAGTTGGCTTTTTTTTGGTCCCGTTTTTGGTCCTGTGGGGACTCCTTTGGACTACCTAAAAACCACTTTTATATGTATGGGTCAAAATTTGTACCTAACACCCCCTGATTTTATTCGATTCTTAGGCGACCCGCGTGTTATGCTCATTCAAATACAAGGAGACTTTGATTTTGATTTCGAAAGTGTAGAAATGCAATATGGATCAGAAACGTTATTTGGCTGCAAAAAGCATGGAGATACTGTCAAAATAATTGGAGATTCAGTTCTTATTCGTAATCACTCTTATTCGTAGTTTGGTTCTTATTCGTAATCACTCTTATTCGTAGTTTGGTTCTTATTCGTAATCACACTTATTCGTAGTTTGGTTCTTATTCGTAATCACAACCGATAATTCATCGCCATAAAGCGATGTCACATAGAACGGGCAAAAACACATCAAATGACACAAATTATTAATAACTAATAAATTAAAGTTAAATCTTTATAAAAAAAGGTGAGCAATTGCTGAATTTAGATTATTCAGGATAGGAATCTATTTGTTCACGGAAAGTTGAATATGCAGTTTCGAAATTATGTATTTTTTTAACAGGCTTTCACATCAACAAATAATTTTGTTCAGATATTCATATTGTTTCTACTGTATATATCACCTTTGAATGCATATGATCCGAAAGTGCTGCATCGTATAGATTGGAGCACTTGTTCTGAACACGAGGCATGATTCAATTCTTCAATTTTTGAAGCTAAGGGGTTGAGGTTCACAGACAAGCTTGCATGTATTTCGTAATATGCGTAATACATATGAGGCCGTTTGCATGAAAATCGAACAAATCCGAATGACTCTGGCACAGCCCAAAAATTTCAACTCTCTGAAAATATGATTTTTTTGGGGTCTTGATTGTGCTGATGACGATGGGCATACTCATTTTGGCCATCGATGCATCGTTGACTCCAGACGACGTCACGTCGAAATTGATTTTTGGCCTTTATTTCGATCCCTAGTGATGCTAATTTTTCGAGAGCTTGGCCCACGGGGCAGAATTTGATGGCGATCACGACTGATGACTTTATTTTTCATTAATTGTTTTATTTATTTTGTAAAATGAAACTTTTCGCAAACTGCAATGTGAAAGTGGAGTAGGTTAGATCGGATCGAAATGTCCCGAGGATTCCAAATCTGTTTTCCGCTTCAAAATCCATCATGCGAGGGGGAGGGAGAGAGGAGACGCACGCAAATGAGCCTCTGCCCCCTTCCCTCTCGTCTCGCCTCTTCCCCAGTGAGTTTCGTGCTACTTCTCGAGCTCTATTACTTATAGACCTTATACTTATTTACTTATAGGCCCGTTACAGTCAGTTACAGTTACAGTCGTTACAGTTACAATCCGGTACGATCAATGTACTATGGTCTATGTGAAAATTATATGAATAATTTTGTAAAAATTATGAAAAAAAGTTGGAAGCCCTCAAAAGTAGGCCCCACAAGACAAGCCCCGCCCACTTTGCTCAGACACGATTTCGTGAAAAAGCGAGAAAAAGGGAGAGAGACGCATGCAAATGAGCCTCTGCCCCCTTATATTGGGCCCACGAGTGATAGTTTCCCTCTCGTCTCGCCTCTTCCCCAATGAGTCCCGCGCGTACTTCTCGAGCTCTAGCGCGTCTCAGAGTAAAGATATCGACAAAAGGTAAAAGTATGTAGATATTGGGCCCACGAGTGATAGTTTGAACACAAATTTAGCCCCATTGTGCAGAATCGGCAATCTGCGTAGTGGCCCCTACGGCCTCTATAGAATCGGAATCTTTGAACTGTGCCGAAAGATGCTCGATTCCTAGGCAAACGACTTTATATATTTCAATTCAGTCATGCTATGCACCAGGTGGATGCTTGATAGGACCCAAGCAACTGTTTAACTTTAAATGGAATGCAAGATTGATTAAAGTAAATTCTGCTGATCAGTTGAAACGTGAAACGTGTGATGTTGGCGTACATGTGAAGTAGGGTTTAGTTGTCTCAGCGCAATAAAAAAATTTTTAAAAGACTTTTCACAAATGAATTTATGCTCATTCAAATACAAGGAGACTTTGATTTCGAAAGTGTAGAAATGCACTATGGACGAAGACCGTTATTTGGCTGCAAAAAGCATGGAGATACTGTCAAAATAATTGGAGACTCGGTTCTTATTCGTAATTATATGATACGTGAGTAACGAAATTATTTAATGGAAAGTTTTCATACATCCGATTTAGAATTGTTTGAAGAACAATCGTCCTCTAAATTCTTTTGCTCGCTTACATTAAGAGGGATTACTGAATTTGTGAGTTTTTCCATGATTAAAGGGACCTGGCCGTCCTAGCGAAGTTAATTTCAGAAAAAAGTAGAAATTTTTCTAAGATTTTTGAAAAAAACCGCATATTTTAAAGATTTTTTTGAAAGAAGTTATGATTTTTCAAAGTTGCAAAATTTGGCTGCAAACCGAGCATTACTGTGTTTAGCGGCGCTAAACACCGTAGCGCTCGGTACAGAGCCCGGTACAAAATCTTTGAAAAATCGTAACTTCCTTCAAAAAAATCGTAAAAATATGCGGTTTTTTTCAAAAATCTTAAAAAAATTTCTACTTTTTTCTAAAATTAACTTCGCTAGGACGGCCAGGTCCCTTTAAAAAGGGAAGTGAATACAATTATTAAAATTATCCCCCCCCCGTCACAGGGGACGTTGACACGTAGGAAAAAACAGAAGAAATGGATTTCCACAATTTAAATCTTCCGTTCAGAGAAACGCGTTCTATAGGACGTTCTATCGCACATCAATTCACTTTTTCAAACAAAACGAGGAAAGGAAATATGATTATAATGATTATTCACTAATTATCAATAATAATCTCTACAATAGAAGTGATTCTGAATCCGGTCCGATCTATGAACATATCTGAGAATTGTATAAATAATTAATAAAAATGAAGCTGAAAGGCGTGTTCAGCCCTCATATGATCTCATATGCCCTCATCTCTGAAACTCTCGGAATTTGGATTCTCGAGGGTGCTGATGACTATGCGCATATTCATTTTTCATACTGAGCCTCCGTTGGCTCCAGACGACGTGTCGCAGAAATATCCTGCCAAGAGCTGCTACCAAAGAAAGGCGCTGGGTTATGGTAACTAATCCTTGCATGTTCTCTGTTATGCGTCCCAAACACGAGCACGGATGATGGAATATTAGAGATTTATGAGTAGAGACCGCAAGCTCCGCCCACTTGGGAGGGATAGAGAATCGCCCAAAAGTGGGATCGAGAGTTGGCAATTCGAATACTTCATCAAATTGCTCGATCAATAGCGCTATAGATAGGTTTCGGCATCATCTTTCAGTTGGCCAATGGGCACTATGTTCGGAATATTTTCAGGTGGTCAAAATCGAGAAAACTAGTCCGGGATAGGCGAAAAAAGCATTTCCAATGCACGTAGCAAAGTGCCCATTACGCAGATTATTCATTTGCGTTTTGGGAGATGTTTAGAGAAAGAAAATAAAAAATCGGACGTTTCTTCGAATTGCCAAACTGTTTTAAAGTTTTTAGTACGCGCATAATTATTTGAATCCGATTCGCTCTAAACACAGTGTGAACGTGGGCGGGGTTAGTCAAATGCGAAGGAAGGGGCGAAAAAGGAGGTCTTCCCTTCTCCCTCTCGCTCGCCATATGCAAAAACCGCGCTAACTCCGCCCCCTCAGACCCCCTTCCTATCGCTATTTTCTAACCCGTCTTGAATAGCACACGCGCTGCCGGGATAAGAGGTAATTTTTCCCTTGAATTGTCTCTCACGACTGAGCGAAGCTCTGGCCTTCGATCTTTGGGGATGAGCTCGAAATAAGCTCCGCCCCCTTTTGTCTCGTCCTGGTTTCGGACACTTCTCTGTTGAGCCAAGATCGCATGGTTTTTGGCTCATAACTCGGTTCAGAAATGAGATATCGACAAACGGTAAAAAGTATGATCTTATTCAGCCCAAGAGAGATACTTTGAGCACCAAAATATGCCCTTACGATAGATTCTGTCGACCCCGTTGCGGTCTCTATTTATGAGACATGAATAAAGATAGATAAGGGGCAACGTGGAACAAGGAGATGGGGCATTATAGTCATTAAGATATATGAGTAGGAAAGAGGGGAAGACCCGTCCGGTCGCTGGTGCTCTATCTTGACGACTGATTATCGGACGGCACCTTCTTATTTAGTGGGCGGAGTTTCGGCCTGGAATGGGCGGAGTTAATATTCAGTAGGGAGAGGCGATCTAGCCCATCAGCTAAGGGTGAGAGAGTGCATGAATCAGAGAGGGGTTAAAGAGACGAGAAGATAGTGTGAGAGGCTTAGAGAGACACAATAGGAATGAAGAGACTGCCGTATCCGGTGAGTGAGAGAGCGTATGATCTGAGGAGAGTCCACAGATCACTGGAGGTTAGAGAGATCGTGAGATAGTGAGGGATTGAGAGGATGCAAAATGCATAAGAGTTAGATGGTGTGAGCGTGAGGGATGTGCTAGGGAGCTCGAGGGTAAGAGACTATGCGAACTGCAGAGAGTGGCTAGTTGTTTCCACAGCACACATTGCTAAACACAGTAACTGGGTATTCTCACCTTGCGTGAAGCATTGACGACTCTTAATACTTGATTAACCCTGTTTGATCAATGGCTACCTTTACAATTCGAATACACTACATATTTACTATACAACAATTAGTCTCAATATTGATTTTTTACAAATTTTGTTTTTGTAAATTCTGAGAAATAAACAACACATGAATAATCAGCATCGAATTCTACCTCCTAAGAAATTGTTTGTTAATTGTATCGTGAGAATATTTCCCATTCCACACGTAGCTGACCTTTGACGAACTGAGAGGACGAACTCCTCCTTGCTACCTCTTCTCTTCTCTCCCAAACAATCAATAGCTCGCTAACCAGATGATTGAGTTTGCTGAGCATTTGAAACGCACGATTGCTGGTATGATGATTGAGAAAGGCTCTAAATTCAGTTTTCGACGTGAATCCGTCTGGAGCCATCGATAGGTCGACATAAAAAAATGAATAGAGACATGGTCCTCAGCACCCTCGAAAACCACTCTTCACAAAGTTTCAGATAATCGACCCATTTTCATTGTGCCACTAATATCATACATAATATGACAAAACCACAACCGATAACTCAGTGATATAAAGCGATGTCACATAGAACGGGCAAAAACACAGCAAATGACACAAATTATTAATAACTAATAAATTAAAGTTAAATCTTTATAAAAAAGGTGGGCAATTGCTGAATTTAGATTATTCAGGTTAGGAATCTATTTGTTCACGGAAAGTTGTATATGCAGTTTCGAAATTATGTATTTTTTTAACAGGCTTTCACATCAACAAATAATTTTGTTCAGATATTCATATTGTTTCTACTGTATATATCACCTTTGAATGCATATGATCCGAAAGTGCTGCATCGTATAGATTGGAGCACTTGTTCTGAACACGAGGCATGATTCAATTCTTCAATTTTTGAAGCTAAGGGGTTGAGGTTCACAGACAAGCTTGCATGTATTTCGTAATATGCGTAATACATATGAGGCCGTTTGCATGAAAATCGAACAAATCCGAATGACTCTGGCACAGCCCAAAAATTTCAACTCTCTGAAAATTTGATTTTTTTGGGGTCTTGATTGTGCTGATGACGATGGGCATACTCATTTTGGCCATCGATGCATCGTTGACTCCAGACGACGTCACGTCGAAATTGATTTTTGGCCTTTATTTCGATCCCTAGTGATGCTAATTTTTCGAGAGCTTGGCCTACGGGGCAGAATTTGATGGCGATCACGACTGATGACTTTATTTTTCATTAATTGTTTTATTTATTTTGTAAAATGAAACTTTTCGCAAACTGCAGTGTGAAAGTGGAGTAGGTTAGATCGGATCGAAATGTCACGAGGATTCCAAATCTGTTTTCCGCTTCAAAATCCATCATGCGAGGGGGAGGGAGAGAGACGCACGCAAATGAGCCTCTGCCCCCTTCCCTCTCGTCTCGCCTCTTCCCCAGTGAGTTTCGTGCTACTTCTCGAGCTCTACTACTTATAGGCCTTATACTTATTTACTTATAAGCCCGTTACAGTTTCAGCTGTATTGGCTGAAATTATAAGATTCTGAATCCGGTACGATCAATTTACTATGGTCTATGTGAAAATTATATGATTAATTTTGTAAAAATTATGAAAAAAAGAAGTTGGAAGCCCTCATAAGTAGGCTCCACAAGACAAGCCCCGCCCATTTTGCTCTGACACGATTTCGTGAAAAAGCGAGAAAACAGGGAGAGAGACGCATGCAAATGAGCCTCTGCCCCCTTCCCTCTCGTCTCGCCTCTTCCCCAATGAGTTCCGCGCGTAATTCTCAAGCTCTAGCGCGTCTGAGAGAAAAAATATCGACAAAAGGTAAAAGTATTTTGATATTGGGCCCACGAGTGATAGTTTGAACACAAATTTAGCCCCATTGTGCAGAATCGGCAATCTGCGTTGTGGCCCCTACGGCCTCTATAGAATCGGAATCTTTGAACTGTGCCGAAAGATGCTCGATTCCTAGGCAAACGACTTTATATATTTCACTTCAGCCATGCTATGCACGAGGTGGATGCTTCAAAAATCTACCCAAGCAACAGTTTACCTATAAATGGAATGTAACATTGTTTAAAGTAGATTCTGCTGCTCAGTTGAGTCGTGAAACGTGTGATGTTGGCGTACATGTGAAGTAGGTTTTAGTTGTCTCAGCGCAATAAAAATTTTTTTAAAAGATTTTTCACAACTGAATCTATCATGCGTGTTGCCTCAGAATCAAAAGGTTGGTACATCGAAAGTGAAAATGAGTTTAATTCATTTTTGGGTAGTCCGAAGGGGTCCCCACAGGATAGCGTGGCCCGATTTTGCATATTTTCATTTTCAAATTCATGAAACGTCGTCAAACTTTTATGGGACCAAAAAAAATCAACTTTGACGCTTCCTATCTCTTTGGAGAATGATGGTACAGCTTAGCTGTGAAGAGATGGCCTACAATCCTAGTCCAGTGGCCCATCGATATTTTGATTTACATTTATGCAAATCGTTTAATTTGATTAACTCTTCCCACATATTCGGGCCAAAGGATTTCTCGAGCTCATCGAATAGAGCTCGTCGAGACGAATCGAATGGCTACCAGAACCCCTACTTTGTTTTAGTGAGGGACATGCGAAATGTGCTTCAGAAGATTTGTTCTTGATTTTTCAAGATTTTTGCCTAAATTAGAGCTCTTTGCCCTCCCATTCGGGCCACGCTATCCTGTGGGGACCCCTTTGGACTACCTAAAACCACTTTTATATGTATGGGTCAAAATTTGTACCTGACACCCCCTGATTTTATTCGATTCTTAGGCGACCCGCGTGTTATGCTCATTCAAATACAAGGAGACTTTGATTTTGATTTCGACAGTGTAGAAATGCAATATGGATCAGAAACGTTATTTGGCTGCAAAAAGCATGGAGATACTGTCAAAATAATTGGAGATTCAGCTCTTATTCGTAATCATATGATACGTGAGTAACGAAATTATTTAATGGAAAGTTTTCGTTCATCTGATTTAGAATTGTTTGGAGAACAATCGTCCTCTAAATTTTTTTGCTCGCTTACATTAAGAGGGGTTACTGAATTTGTGAGTTTTTCCATGATTAAAAAAGGGAAGTGAATACAATTATTAAAATTACCCCCCCCCCCTCGTTACAGGGGACGTTGGCACGTAGGAAAAAAACAGAAGAAATGGATTTCCACAATTTAAATCTTCCGTTCAGAGAAACACGTTCTATTGGAAGGAATATAGCACATCAATTCACTTTTTCAAACAAAACGAACAAAAAAGGAAATATACGTATCATGATTATTCACTAATTATCAAAAATAATCTCTACGATAGAAGTGATTCTGAATCCGGTCCGAAATATGAACATATCTGAGAATTGTATAAATAATTAATAAAAAATGAAGTCTACCGAGTCTCTCTATCTCGACCTCTTTCCGCTCTCTGCGCGCTCTCTCTATTCTCCATGCTCTCTCGCCTCTACCGAAATGAGACTCCGGTCGATAAGAGAAAGGAAGTAAAAAAAGAGAAGGATCGGCAAATTTACTTATAAGCCCGTTACAGTTTCAGCTGTATTGGCTGAAATTATAAGATTCTGAATCCGGTACGATCAATGTACTATGGTCTATGTGAAAATTATATGAATAATTTTGTAAAAAAATATGAAAAAAGTTGGAAGCCCTATGAGTAAGTAGGTCCCACAAGACAAGCCCTGCCCACTTTGCTCTGACACGATTTCGTGAAAAAAGCGAGAAATCAAAAGCCCAAAGCTCATTCTGAACCAAATCGCTCGTTCAACATCGCTACATCCAGACATCCAGACGACGTGTCGCCGAAAAACCCTGCCAAAATCCGGCGTTGAGCGACATATGCTGCTGCTTTCGCGATTGGCTTCAAAAATGTGACGCGCTGAAGCACCATTCCAGTCCTTTCTAAATTCTCGCACTCGTGACCCTTTCTCCTTTCTCATCCATTCCATTTTGGAGTTCAATCTGCCACACAACGCTAGATATATCTGGCAGAAGATTCTTAGAATTTCGCTTTTTCACATACTTATTTTGACCTCACCCGTTTTAACGGTGCTTTGTACCTCGTTGTGCTTTGTACCTCGTTGTTGATTGTTGTTGATTGATTTGCCACATAATTGCGATGTTTGAGTGATCACTGTATGTATTCCGATTGTAAACAGCTACTTTTCCTCCACCTAAGATTGTATCGTAGATTGGGAATTTCATATGTCTAGAGACTAGGGCAATTTCCACTGTAGCATCTTGTTGTGTCGCGCATAGGAACATGAAGAGGGGAAAAGACACTAAGGAAAGGGAGAGACGAGAACTCGATGTGGTCTCTCTCTCTAACTGAACTGATGTTTGTTCTCGGCTCCGCCCTGGGAGGCGGAGCCGTGAGGCTAGGAAGTGAATAGGCATGAGGAGTGGCATAGAAAGGGAATAGAGGGGGAGTGTGACATGCTTGCAGGCTGGGAACTTGATGACTTTCTTACTTTCTTGTATATTCTTGTTTATTCTTTGGTCTTTGATCTCTGGTCACAGACCGTCTGTGAGAATTGTTATTCTTTGTTTGTGTTTCTCTCGTTCGTTAATGTATTCATTGTATTTATTGTTGATTAACTAAATCGATAAATGGATGCAATCGATGCCCATGCAATCGATGTTTAACTGCTAAGAAACCTAGTTTTGTAAATAAATTAATGAGGCCGGAGTTTTGTAATTAATGAGGCTTTTCGCCGGGGGAAGGGAGGGAGTTTCTTGTGAGAGACGGGGCCCCTGTCCTATTTTCACGAGAGCCTGCGCAAATGCCTAGTCATTAGGGATGGCTCAACGGAAAACGGAATAATACAATCCCCCTCCCCGCATGTAATTCATTACGTATGGAGAGTGGTCTCCTCATTTTCTATGCGGAATGAAAAATCATTCCAGAATTTCTGAAATGATCATTCTTCCGAAATCGCTGAGCGAGGCGCGGTGTGAATCTTTCAAATGAATCGTTCGTTGTTCCGCATAGGTTTCAGCGACTACACATAAATTTCAGAATTCTGTGTTGATGCAGAAAAATGAATTGGAGAGACGCCGATTGCAGAATAAATGAATTGGGAGAATGGGAGGGGAAATCAATTCATCATTCCGTTATTATCATAACTCAGTTTAGCCATCCCTACTAGTCATCGTCCCTCGCTCGGGGTATGATAAATTCGAAACTGCCCCCCCCCCTCTCTCCCTCGATTCCCTCATTTCTGTGGGCGTTGTGCGGCGTAAATAAGTGCTTGTTTATCATTCTGAGGCAGTTACATCCATTTTCATCAAAATGTGCCAAAATCGTCATATTTTTAGTCGTAACTTTGGTCAAAATGAATGAAAATGCTTGAAATTTCAAATTTTCACATAACTTTTCATGCTCTTTCGAATGAGCTATCACATGATAGGGATATCTGAAATTTGTTTTTCGAATTATCAAAGATCAAAGATCAAAATTTTTGGGATCAAAGTTCTAAAATCGCAAATACCTTTCCTAGGGGTCATGTTGGTGAAGTTTGAGCCCGATACGAGGAAATTTTCTAAAACTGTGCCATCTCAGGCCCCATTCACTTACAGAGATCGCGTTTTAATACTGTGGAAAGTGCACGTGCAACATAAATTGAGTTGGACGATTGTGATGAATGAAAAAGAAAAGAGAAAGAGAGCGTCATTTCTGGACTGCCTCTGGCCAAGAGGTCGGAAAAAATAAAAATGACAAATGGCAAAATGTTATTGGAACCATGGAGTTGTTTGAACATGCTTTGACGGGATAAGTGATATATAAGATACGTTTGATTTGTATGTTTATTGATATTATAAAAGGAGGCCGCAACTTAAAGTCTTCGAAGGCAGACTGACAATATTAGCGGGTCGTCACCTTCATAGCGAAGTGATTCCCCGAATTTGAAAGCACTGGTTCAATTCTGAAGGGAGATACAAGCGTTTTTACAGGGCTCAGGCAAAATCAAGATGCGCGGTGCAAAAGGAGGGAGGGAAGAGGAAAGGAGTCTCCCAATTTGCATTCTGGCCACCCTTTGGCCATCATTTTGCATGAGCCCTATAGAAACTTTATATGCGTGTATCTCGCTTCAGAATTGAGCTAGAGCTTTCAAATTTGGGAAATCACTTAGCTATCACGATGCCAACCCGCTAATATTGGCAGTATGTCCTCTAAAAATTTGAGTTTCGTCCTCCTTTAAATAGGGGCCACAAGCCCCGCCCACTTTCGTCTGACATGATTCCGCGAAAAAGCGAGAAAGCAAAAGCGCAAGCTTCATTCTCGACGAAATCTCTCGATCGAAGTTGCTCTGGATAGCTAATACGTTCCCGAATCGATTGAGCACTGCCCAAAATTTGCATAGCATCACTAATTAGGTCAAATTTGCATTTAAAAGAAGGGAATAGGTCGTTTTGAAGGGTTCCCATGTGAAAGTTTTGTTTGGGCAGTAATTTTTCGACTAATTCGATTATTTTAGGAATTTTAGAGAAAAAATTAGATTTTTTATCATGCGTTAAA
>LS487421.1:0-17246 GCA_900490705.1 Pristionchus arcanus
TCACAAATCTGAGGTGGTTTGGGCATTGTGAGGACTAGACCCTCCTACCACTTCAATATCAGCTTTTGGATCTTAGTCCTAGCGGAACGTGTCCGGGGGGTAGGCGAAATTGCTCGATTTTTACCGATCCGCTCTCTTAATAAATAAATGTGTTCAAATGCTACAGACAACGCAAGACTCGGACGATTTTCGAGCGATCTGATGCAAACTAACAGAGCGAAAAATAAAAGTGGGGTATGTTTGATAATTAAACTGATGCGAAAAATGAATGCGCGAGTCCCAATCTATGATGCAAAACGACGAAGAACAAGAGAGTTTGGCGCTATTCTCAGCCAATCTGTTATCGTCTCTCGAGTGGTGGAGAAAGTGTGTGAAATGCCTACAATTTTGCATCTTCAGTAGAGAAGCTGAAGGAAGTGCCATTTCACGATTTTTCGAAATCTTTGAGCGGTCGTAGTGAGCGAATGAGTATGGAAAAGTATGCAAGTGTTCATTCCTAACGATGCCAAAACTATTCAGGAACCCATCCCACTTTTGTACGGGGTCAAAATATATACATCCTCCCTTGTTATTCAAAAACACTTCCCTCCAACTCGGTGTTTTTCTGCATTATCCCTAATATTGATTCTAATATGCAAATGAGGTGTTCCATTGCTTGGCTCATATTTTTCATTTGAGCGTAACCAATACATGAACACATTCCATAGTCAAACACCTTCGTTTACATAATCCCCGATTTATCATGACCTTTCTTAATTTTTCAGAACCCTTCCTTCAGCCACTCTAATCTTCAGAATGCATTATTGTGCTTACGTTTTGAGCATTTCAAAGTCTTTTCAAGTCCTTTCAAGTTTGCTCAGATACACTAATCGATGATTCAACATACTGTTATATTATTATGCCCTATTGACTAATTTTCACTGTGCCGGCATTTGCTCGATTCTTAGGCAAACAGCGTCATATTTTCCAAGAAAATCTAAGAAGTAAATATCAAAAATAAGCGAGACAAACAAGTAAAAGTCATCATCGCTAGTCTCTTCGATATAAATATAGCGGGCAAGTAGGAATTCCAGCAATTATTGTGTTATCGTACCATGTAGGTGTGATGCATCGCCTATAACATACCTCCTTTTCGATATTTTCGCCAAACTAATCGCGAACGTAGATTGTCTCAGGAAGAAAAAGATGTGTGAGAGGAGCGTAGGATCAGTACTATCGTGCGTTTCAAATGCCCAGTCAGCTCAATGCGCTAGTTGGCGAGCACCCTCTTTTATGGGAAGTAGGATGTGGGAGAAGGCAAGGTAGATCAATATACTCCACCAGGCCACTTCCTCTCTCCTCTTGCCCGAAATATGCAGTTATGCGTGGAATGAAAAATAATCCCCACGGTACCCTTGGTCCATTCCTTGAATCGAAATATGAGAATCAAAATACTAGGAAATGTGGAGGAGGGATTTATCTAACTATCGATTGTAGTGAGATTTTCCGTTCCACGAATATCAGACCAAGTGGCCTACTTTTGAGATAGCGGAAGTCAGAGAGAGGCTTGTATTTAACCTGACATCCGCACGCCTTCCTCTATCACTTGGAGAATAGGGGCACGCTAACCAGCAAATTAAGTTTACAGAGCATTTCAAAAACATGTCGTTTGCATTCTGAGCGTATTTTTTTGTTTCTGTAATTGAGTTTCTGGCGCGGCCTACTTTGAATTTTTATACCATCTTAATAGCTTTTATTTCAGCAATGATTGTTTCTGAAGAAGTCGTCGAGGTATTTATATTTTTCAAATGCTCTCAAACTCTGCAGTTTTATTGCAGTTGTTTATCTACCCGGTTACATTTATATCTGTTGTTGCAAACATCGCTCTCATCATAATAATCCTCATAACGTACAATCCGCATGTAAGAGTTCACAAATCTGTTTGTAAATCTGAACGTGCTTGAAATAAACCTTTTTTTGTGTGCTCGTCCTAAATTATTTATCATCCAACCTTGAGACGAATTTGTACGCAAAAAGGACTTCCAGGTGGGCAACTACCGCTATCTCCTATTGTCTTTTGCTGTGGTCGATGTGCTGATTTCTATTGTACATTGTGTGCTCGTTCCGGTAACGAATACGCATATTTTGAACGATTAAATCAGATTTAGGCCAATGAAATGACCGAATTTGGGTTCATTTTCTGGGGATTTCGATTCATGAAAAAGTCGACTGCAATTGGAATTACTGCGAGTAAGCATGAGTGTCTAAAATACAAAAAAATAAATAAAATAAACATTAGGAAAAAATAAATAAAATAAACATTATTATGAAATTTTTTTCAGATTTTGTTTTCATAGCACTCTTCGTTCAAACTTTTGTCCTTCTAGCGATTCACTATGTCTATCGATACCTGAAAATATGCAAGTTAGCAAATTTGATTTGTTTTCGAGGATGATAAATGAACAGTTTTCGGCGATTAGGGTTATCCTTTTAAAACTGATCTCACTTCAATATCTCTTTGGAATTCAGACCAACATGGTCGCACTGGATAGGAAGAAGAAATCCTTGGAGAAATTGGTTATCGATAGCAATCATATTTGATGTGTTTTACATTGGCGGTAATTTTTATCGAGCTTCTTAAAAATAAACGTATTAAGGGTTCATTCTTGCCATATATTTCGCATCTCTACCAAATGACCGCACTCGCGAAGCTTTCGGTCCGGCTCTGAAGGTATGCAATTTTTGACAGAAATTCGCACAGATTGCTTCAGGATAGATATGGTATCGACTTATTCTCACCAAATCTCCCTGGATACATCGGACTGGCATATAGAGTTCGGTATTTATACCTAGTCAAAGAAAATATGGAGATAAACAATTATTGGACAGATAACAATTATTCACAATTCAGTTGAGACAACCGGATGGATCTCTAGAATGGGTGGTTCGATCTCTTGTAGCTATTTCTTTCGTTCTTTTCCTCTTCTTTGGTTCTGGTAATGTTAACTCTGATATTTAACGAACGAACAAACAATTCGAGGTCTCGTAATGCTGTTCTGTATATGGAAAGTGAGGAAGGAAATGACAAAAACAGTGTAATAATTATTTTCCTTTTATTTTATTTTTCGACGGCCCTTGACGGTGAAATTCAAAATTGAATAGAAGCGAACCTTGCAGCGATACCATATCGGCTCGAACTCGTTATCTTCAACATCAGTTGTTTCGCGCATTATTGATTCAAGTAAGGGATAAAGTTCAATTAAAGTTTATCTATCTGGAATATATAATTCGTTCACGTCTCGGAAACAAACTCACAATCAAACTTAGACAGAAATAAATATATTTTTCAGACTCTCGTTCCTACCGTGACATCCTACATTCCGGTTGGATCCTTTTTCATCGTTCCTCTAACGGGATTGTCTCTGGGGGGCTTTGGCACGGTCAGTGATTTTATGCTTGCCTTTTTTCATTTCCTGATCTCATGTCATTCTCAATAGTAGAAACAAAAAAATGCTGACAATATTGATTTCAATAATTATTTCAAACATTGCAGATAACAATGATGAGCAGCGCGCTATTTCCACTCATCGATCCGTTTCTAGTTGTCTGCCTCATCTCCGGGTGAGGATCTTGCATGTTTGCTTTTGCTATTAAAGAGAGTCTGCAGCCAAATATTTTTTTATCTTATTTTCACTTGCGATTTTTTGACAAAATAGAGCTCAAAATTCTAAGAATTTTGAAAAAACCGCATATTTTTGCGATTTTTTTGAAGGCAGTTACGATTTATGGTGTATTGAGGGTTACTGTCGCTCTCGCCACCCAAGATTTTCTGTCTTTTCCTAAATTTTCTTTAAAATTGACTGTTCTGAGTAGAAAATCGGAAGGCTGACCTGATTTTGACTGTCAACTGATAAAAAATTACAATTTTCATTAAAAATTACGCTGGTCTTAGCGTTTGAAAAGTGACATTAGGAAGCAACAGACACACCAAGGTGGCAGGAGCTACAGTACCTAAAACTTTGAAAAATCATATCTGCCTTCAAAAAAATCGCAAAAATATGCGGTTTTTTTTCAAAATTCTTAGAAAAGAAAGCTCTTTAATATGAAAAACACTTCATTTTTGACTGCCGACTCCCTTTAAATGGAAAATTCTCGCTTTTGGCTTTGTTGGAGTCAAGGAGAAAATCTGTTTCAGGTACCGATCTAAAATCCCTCAATTCATCCGCAATTTCTTACCATCCTCGACAACGATTGTTCGCAAAATGGAACCGCAGATTATAACTTCGCACTTGCACTAGTACTAATCCCGTTAATACAGAATTGTTACCATAGGAAATCCACGAAGTAATAAGAAATGGAAATTTTTATGGATGGGGAAAAATAGCAATGGAAGTATAATTTAATTACAGATCGATGATACATTTCGCATTTCGATTGGGTACATTTCGCGGAGTTTCTGACTCTTTTCTGAACAGTCATTACTTTTTCCTTCCAGCTTTCCTTCCAGCCTGTTGTTATGCAAAACAACTAGAACGTTTTTCTCTATTTATTCTTTAATGCTTTTGATGGGAAAAATCTAAATTGAATTTTGAGAGAATGCAACGAGAAAAATAAATATGTTTAACTGTTACAGTCAACTCAAGACTCGACCGTTCATCTGATGCAAACTAACAATAGATCGAAACATGAAAGTGGGGTAGGAATGATGTTTGATAATTAAACTGACGCGAAAAATGAATGCGCGAGTCCCAATCCATGATGGAAAGCGACGGAGAACAAGAGATTTTAGCGCTATTCTCAGCCAATCTGTTATCGTCTCTCGAGTGGTGGAGAAAGTGTGTGAAATGCCTACAATTTTGCATCTAAAAAATGCATTATTGTGCTCACTTTTTGAGCATTGCAAAGTCTTTTCAAGTCCTTTCAAGTTTGCTCAGATACACTAATCGATGATTCAACATATAAGACTGTTATATTGTTATGCCCTATTGGGAAAGGAAGTAGCATATTTCGTATGTTTGATCACTGAAGCATATTTTTCACATAGGGAAATATGCTTCAGTGATCAACAAAATCGAAGAAAAAGTCAAAAATAGACGAGACAAACAAGTAAAAGTTATCATCGCTGGTCTCTTCGAATGGATTATAGCAGGAAAATAGGAATTTCAGCATCTATTGTAGCTATCGTTCTATGTAGGTGTGATGCATCGCCTATAACGTACTTCCTTTTCGATGTTTTCGCCAAACTAATCGAGAACGTAGATTGCACCAGGAAGAGAGTGAAGTGAGAGAGGAGAGGAAATCCTATTTACGTGAGTCGAGTTCAGTTATGAGTACAGCTAACAAGGCGCTTTCCAGGAATCCCCCCNGGAGTGCGTATTATCCGGAAAGACACTATTCGCCAATAATTTGAACACTATAGTTGCTGCACTACAGCGATGGGTCAGTACTATCGTGCGTTTCAAATGCCCAACCAGCTCAATGCGCTGGTTGGCGAGCACCCTCTTTTACGGGATGTTGGATGTGGGAGAAGGCAAGGTAGATCAATATACTCCACCCGGCCACTTCCTCTCTCCTCTTGTCCGAAATATGCAGTTATGCGTGGAATGAAAAATCTCACAGTACCCATGGTCCATTCCTTGAATCGAACTATGAGAATCAAATTACTAGGAAATGAATGACAACAGGTGGAATTGTCAGTTGCGCTTGGAACGACAAATAATCCCACGGTACCCATGGTACATTCCTTGAATCGAACTATGAGAATCAAAATTCTTGGAAATATGTCATGTGGAGGAGGAATTTTTCAACTATTATCGTGATATTTTCCGTTCCACGCTTAGCAGACTGTTGACCAGCTGTTGAGAGGGCGGAGGGCGGAGAGTTGTATGTAAAATGGCATCCACACGCCTTCCTCTATCACTTGGAGAATAGGTGCTCGCTAACCAGCACATTTCGATTACTGAGCATTTCAAAGTTCTGTCATTTGTGTTCCGAGTGTTTTTTTTTTTTACACCACTTATTTATGATTTCGCGTGGCTTACTTTGATTTTTTAACATCTTTAATTTCAGCAATGATCCTTTCTGAAGAAGTCGTCGAGGTATTTATATTTTTCAAACACTCCCAAACTCTTTCTTGCAGTTGTTTATCTACCCGGTTACATTTATATCTGTTGTTTCCAACATCGCTCTCATCATAATAATCCTCATAACGTACAATCCGCATGTATGTGTTTGAAAATTTTGCAATCACTAATATCAAAATTTTTTGTGCGCTCGTCCTAAATACTTTATTATCCAAGTTAGAGCCAGATTTAGATTTTACACACAAATGCTTTCAGGTGGGCAACTACCGTTACCTCCTGTTGTCTTTTGCTGTAGTCGATGTACTCATTTCCATTGTTCATTGTGTGCTCGTTCCGGTAACGAATACGCATATTTTGAACGAATACATCAGATTTAGGCCATTGAAATGACCGAATTTGGGTTCATTTTCTGGGGATTTCGATTCATGAAAGAGTCGACTGCAATTGGAATTGCTGCGAGTAAGCATGAGCGTCTAAAAACAGTATTAAATGAACATAAAGTATGTTAAGAAATTTTTTTCAGATTTTATTTTCATAGCACTCTTCGTTCAAACTTTTGTCCTTCTTGCGATTCACTATGTCTATCGATACCTGAAAATATGCAAGTTAGCAAATTTAATTTGTTTTCGAGGATGATAAACAAACAGTTTTCGATGATTAGGGTATCCTTTTAAAACTGATCTCACTTCATTATCACTTTGGAATTCAGACCAACATGGTCGCACTGGATAGGAACAAGAAATCCTTGGAGAAATTGGTTGTCGATAGCAATCGTAATTGAAGTGCTCTACATTGGCGGTGAATTTTTCTCGAATATTTCACGAAAAAAATGTTATTTTTCGGCTTCATTCTTGCCATATATTTCGTATCTCTACCAAATGACCGCACTCGCGAAGCTTTCGGTCCGGCTCTGAAGGTACGCAATTATGGACAGAAATTCGCTCAAATTGCTACAGGAAAGATATGGTATCGACCTATTCTCACCAAATCTCCCTGGATACATCGGACTGGCATATAGAGTTCGGTATTTATTCCTAGTCAAAGATAAACAATTATTGAACAGCCAACAACAATTCACAATTCAGTTGAGGCAACCGGATGGATCTCTAGAATGGGTGGTTCGATCTCTTGTAGCTATTTCTTTCGTTCTTTTCCTCTTCTTTGGCTCTGGTAATAGTATCTAGTCGGTTTCATAACAAACGAATAAACAATTCGAGGTCTCGTAATTCTGTTCTGCATATGGAGAGTGAGGAAGGAAATGACAAAAACAGTGTAAAAATGCCTTTTATTTTATTTTTCGACGGCCCTTGACGGTGAAATTCAAAATTGTATGAAAACGAACCTTGCAGGGATACCCTATCGGCTCGAACTCGTGATCTTCAACATCAGTTGTTTCGCGCATTATTGATACAAGTATGGTATTGTTCAAGTAAAGTATATCTATTTGGGATATCTAATTCGTTCACTTCTCGGAAACCATTGCAAATCAAGATGGTATATTTTTCAGACTCTCGTTCCTACCGTGACATCCTACATTCCGGTTGGATCATTTTTCATTGTTCCTCTAACGGGATTGTCTCTGGGAGGCTTTGGCACGGTCAGTAATTTCATGCTTGCCTTTACTTTACCTTTATTTTTTCCAGATCTCAAGGAATAATTTTTAAAAAAGTATTTCAAACATTGCAGATAACAATGATGAGCAGCGCGCTATTTCCTCTCATCGAGCCTGTTCTAGTCATCTGCCTCATATCGGGGTGAGCATCTTACATGTTTGCTTATTATTTTACATGGAAAATTCGCTTTTGGCTTTGTTTGGAGTCAAGGAGAAAATCTGTTTCAGGTACCGATCTAAAATCCCTCAATTCATCCGCAATTTCATACCATCCTCGACAACGATTGTTACAGACAGAAGAATGAATCAACGAATTTGCGATAGATGAATAATCTCGTAAATATATAATTTTTACATATTCACCGATTCTCCTTGTAATACGGCCAATTGGTAATAAATGGAAAGCGAAGAGCGTGTCTCGAGCAAAAGTCTACCCGCAGTTCTTTTTTTTCGAGCTAACGCGCAAGAAAGGTTAGTCCTGACTAGAGTGGCTGAAGGAAGGGTTCAGAAAAAATAAGAACAGTCATGGTAAATCGGGGATGATATAAACGAAGGTGTTTGACTATGGAATG
Organism: Pristionchus arcanus; assembly: GCA_900490705.1. Classification (NCBI taxonomy): domain Eukaryota; kingdom Metazoa; phylum Nematoda; class Chromadorea; order Rhabditida; family Neodiplogasteridae; genus Pristionchus; species Pristionchus arcanus. Next base: position 8,247 of record LS487421.1, read on the forward strand.
TGTTCAGGTGTTGGTTACCCCCAAATGAAAAATATGAGCCAAGGCATAGAACACCTCATTTGCATATTCGAATCAAAAATAGGGAAAATGCAGAAAAACACCGAGTTGGAGCGAAGTGTTTTTGAATAGCAAGGGAGGATGTATATATTTTGGCCCCGTTCAAAAGTGGGATGTGTTCTTGAATAGTTTTTGCATCGATAGGAATCAACTCTTCCATACTTTTCCATACTCATTCGCTCACTACGACCACTCAAAGATTTCGAAAAATCGTAAAATGGCCCTCCTTCAGCTTCTCTAGTCCTGACACACGGGACGGGCAGAGAATCGAGACGCCCGTGGCTCCCAAAATTCTCATCAAATTGCCAATCCTGAATACATGCTACCAAATTTCCCCAAGCCTGTTGTTATGCAAAACAACTAGAACATTTTTTCTCTCTCTATTTTCTTTAATGCCGCATATGGGAAAAATCTAAATTGAATTCTGAGAAGAGAGACGGGTTAATAAATAAATGTGTTCAAATGCCACAGACAACGCAAGACTCGGACGATCTTCAAGCGATCTGATGCGACTAACACTAGAGAGAAGAATGAGAGAGGGTGATGTTTGATAATTAAACTGACGCGAAAATTGAACGTACAAGTCCTAATGCATTGAGCCGTGTGAACTAGACTTCATATTTATGACATCACCTTCTTTTTCTGTGCTACCACTATCATTTTCCCAAGTTTGACCAGATACACTAATCGATGATTCAATATATAAGACTGTTATATTATTATGCCCTAATGGGAAAGGAAGCAATATATTTTGAATGTTTGATCATTGAAGCATATTTTTCTCATTTATATTTTCCCACAAAATCTATGAAGCAAAATATCAAAAATAGGCGAGACAAACAAGTAAAAGTTATCATCACTTCGATAGAATTGTAGCAGGAAAATAGGAATGTCAGCACATATTGTATCATGTAGGTGTGATGGATCGCCTGAAATATACTTCCTTTTCTCGATTTCCAGAAATTGGACCCCTCCTCCCCGCTAGGGCGTAGCTTCCGAAAGGTATATCATTTGAAGTGCCCGCTAATCTTCAGTTGTAGTTGTACTATCGTGTTTCTGACATGCTCGGACAATTCAATGTGAGTGAGAAAGCAAGGTGGTTAGCCTCCGTACTAGCCTCCGTCCGGCCTCTTCCACCCTCATTTTGCCCGAAATGGGCCGTAATGAAAAATACTCTTAGTAAAAAAATACTCTTGGTCTATACCTTGAATCGGACGTTCAGAATCAAAATAGGCTTTTCGATAGGCTTTTCACTATGTCTATCGATATGTGCTGATATGCAAGTAAGCCAAATTTTAATCGATTTTTTTAGCGTTCACTAAATATAAGTATGTGCGAGTTTTTTTTCCTTACACGAAAAAATATCTGCCTTGATTAGCACAAAAGAATTCAGACCCCCTTGGCTGCAATGGATTGGATACGCAAATCCTTGGAGAAATTGGCTGTCAATCGCAATCGTTATTGATGTGCTGTACATTGGAGGTGAGTTTGCCTTGAATCTTTTACAAAAAAAAAATTATTTCTTTCGGTTTCATACTGGCAATATACTGCGCGTCTCTTCCAAATGATCGCACTCGCGAAGCATTCGGACCGGGTCTGAAGGTAGTCAAAGATCAGGGGTAGGAGGGGTAGTCAAAGATGATCAGAAATTATTGCAAATACCTTCAGGAAAGGCATCGACCTATCTTCTCCAAATCTCCCTGGCTACATCGGACTGGCTTACAGAGTTCGTTATTTTATTATGTTCGAAAATATCGTAATGGTTTACAATATTAACAAACAATTTATATTATAGTTGAGGCAACCTGATGGATCTCTAGAGTGGGTGCCTCGCTCTCTAATCAGTATCTCTTTCGTTCTTTTCCTCTTCTTCGGATCTGGTAATTATACCTATTCTGTTTCACAAGGAAATAACAAACATTTTGAGGTCTCGTTATTGTGTTCTGCATATGGAGAGTGAGGACGGAAATGATGAAAACAGTGTGAGCGAATGAGATTCAATTGTCTGAAAATCCAAATTTCGTTAAATCGAATTTTGCAGGGATTCCATATCAGCTCGAACTCGTCATCTTCAAAATCAGCTGTTTCGCGCACTATTGATTCAAGTAAGTAAGAGATTGAAATGCAAACCATGGCTGTTTATTTTTAAGACGCTCGTTCCAACCGTGACTTCGTACATTCCGCTTGGATCGAACTTCATCGTTCCTCTAATGGGAGCGTCTCTGGGCGGCTTTGGCACGGTGGATTTAAATTAGGATTCAAATTAGGAAAAAGGGCGTTAAAACTACAATTTAATAGCACAATACTTTGTAGATTATAATGATGAGCAGCGCGCTATTTCCGCTCATCGACCCCTTTCTTGTCGTATTCTTTATCTCGGGGTGAGTATTGTACGAATGAGACATGAAAAATTGATTCAGACTTGACTTTTTCATGCCAAAATTGCATATTTTCCTTTGCATACTCAATAAACTCCTCTTAGAAGAACAGCGGGCCATGAGATTTTTTCAATAAAATGAGTTTTCAGGTACCGTGCCAAATTACCGTTCTTCGTTCGCAATATCGTAGCATCCACAGTGGAGCACTCGACTGTGCCTGTTAAGACAGCGGCTGATAGCAAATTATCAATTGTTGTTCAGTCAAATCTCCGGAAATAACATGGACTAGCTATTTCTGTGGTGTTTTTTTTCTGCACGATCCAATCAATAAATGTGTGATGTGTTATGTGATTTTGCTCGTGATTTTCTAAAAATGAACCAATATATTATTATATATAAATATTATATATAAATCATATGACTGGTCTATCACATTCACAAGATACGATCGCTACAATGCATGCAGAAATTCGTATTTATCTGCTGTAGCTTTTCTAAGAAACCCACGAAAAATAACGTTGTCTTAGCTGGTCTCTTCGATAAATAGCATCAAATATTGCAGACAAATATGAATGCCAACATTTATTGTTGCGATCGAATCGCATGTGTGCTATAACAGCATTCAGTATCAACTGCAGTAGCTTTTCCTAATCATTGGTGAGATGAGCTAAAGGCTTTGTAGCATCGGAAGATGTAAATATCATAAATATCTTGAATTCCTTCCCAAATTAAAAAAATCCCAAAATTCTCGAAAATTAATTATTATTAGATATTTGAACAGGAATCAGCTAAAATAGGAAAGATTAGCATAATTTTTTTGTTGAGTTACTTGTTTTCAGACCTTTTCGCATTACTCATGAATAATTGAAGAGCTTTTACATCGCCGCTATTCTCCACATTGCAATCTCATAAACAAAAAATGCATGAACGAGGAAACTTTATTAATCATTGCATTTTTATGCTCTGTTATCGAATGTCAATTGGCTGAAATGTTATTATTTTTTGTTTTTTTTTGTTTGTTTTCGGTTTTTTGTTTTTTTTGTTTGAAGTATATGATGGCGGGGGTAATAACGGGAATGGATGCAGCAAAGTACAAGAATGACAATAATTAGACTAACGAAAATTATCAACGATTAATAGACTTGCGCATGACTGAGTTTAGTACACAAAAAAATGCCGATAGCTATTTGCTGTAGCAATTATGCATTTCAAATCATAATTATATAGGGGTCCAGTCCAGTTTCCACATATTCGAGTTCATAATTGACCATCACTGTTTTCTTTTGTTGCTATACCATTTCGTATCAAATATGTAAATCAATATGTAAATCTTTGTATTCCTTGAGCTTGTTACTCTGATTATTCAAAGTGATTCTCAAAAAATCATAATTCGCTGTTACACTTGCCAATGATTGTCTCCGAAGAAGTCACCAGGGTATACAATTTATTTTCCCACACAATCAATCAGTATCTATGTACATCGCAGCTGTTTATCTACCCTGTCACATCTATATCTGTCGTTGCTAATATAAGTCTGATCATCATCATCTTGAAAACGCATAACTCGCATGTAAGGATACTTTTCGGGTTCACTAGAATTTTTTGCCTCAAATTGCTCTCGAAACAATCTTGGCACGCCAATAATGATGTATTCAGGTGGGAAACTATCGCTATCTTCTAATGGCCTTTGCCGTTGTTGACATACTCATCGCTATTGTACACTGTGTGCTCGTTCCGGTAGTAAAACCACTTTTCTTATTTGAACTAAATTTCCGATTTAGGCAATTGAGATGACCGAATTTGGGTTCATCTTTTGGGGATTTCGATTCATACATTCATCAACTGCAGTTGGAGTTACTGCGAGTCAGAATTATCGCAAAAAATTGATTGCATTATTTTCAAACTTACAGATTTGATTTTCATAGCGCTCTTCTATCAAACATTCGTCCTACTTGCGTATCACTATGTCTATCGATATGCTTTGATGTGCAAGTTCGTTTTTTTTTTAATTTTGTTTTTATATTAGTATGTATATATTTTGTCCATTAGTTTTCATTAAGAAACACGTTTTCAGACCGCCGTGGCTTCAATTCATAGGTGTCAGCAATCCTTGGAGAAATTGGTTGTCAATAGCATTTGTAATTGACGTACTGTACATTGGCGGTGAACACGCCTTCCGTATATTTCAAAACATCCAGTGTTTTCCGGTTTTATTCTGGCCATCGACATCGCATCCCTACCAAATGAACGCACTCGGGAAGCATTCGGTCCGGCCCTAAAGGTTTCATCCAAAAAAAAACACCAATATAGACAAATCACTTCAGGAGCACTATGGTATAGATTTGTTCTCACCAAATCTTCCGGGATACATCGGTCTGGCATACAGAGTTTGTCATTTTAACCTTATCGCTAAATTCATTGAGTTCAATATTATTTTGACAAATATAATTCAGTTACGACAGCCGGATGGATCAATGGAGTGGATTTTTCGCTCTGTTGCCGCCATCTCTTTCGTTCTGCTTCTCTTTTTTGGATCTGGTATTGTTTATTCTCATTTTTTTCAAAAGAACGAGCAAACGTTTCGAGGTCTCGTAATTGTTTTTTGCATATGGAACGTGAGGAAGGAAATGATGAAAACGATGTGAGCGAATGCTATTTGCATGCGTTTAAAAAAAAATTGTTTTAGCTGTCATTTAGAGTGCAATGTAAAATTGTTATGGTTAGTGAAGTTTACAGAGACTGCCTGTCGAATAGAACTCGTTATCTTCAACACCAGCTGTTTCGCACACTATTGATTCAAGTGCGTGGTATCAAATGGATCGACGTAGTCGACGTATTATTCAAAGTTGCACCAATGCTAACATTTATCTTTTTCTAGACGCTCGTTCCCTCAGTAACATCGTACGTTCCGCTTGGCATGAATTTCTTCGTTCCTTTAACGGGAGTGGCGTTGGGTGGAGTCGGCACGGTGAGATCGTCCCTCTGCAATTTCCAAAATTTTTTTTTTAATAAAAAAAAAACAATTTGCAGATGGTAATGATGAGCAGCGCGCTATTTCCGCTCATCGACCCTTTTCTCGTCATTTGCCTCGTTTCAGGGTGAATTCTGCAAAAATTAGTGAAATATTATTTTCGCTTTTTTTCCAAAAAAAAAATCCAAAAATATGCTCTGCGAAATTGGCGCAGTAAATAGGCATTTCAATCTATTCCCTTGGAACATGATTAAGAGACCGGATCGGTAAAAATCGAGTACCCCCCGGACACGCTCCTACCGAATTGAGTTCCGCAAGCCCATACTCTAGTGTTAGGAGGGCCTTGCCCCCGCATTACTCATAGTATCCCCTATTTCCATTTCTTGCCTAGGGGAGAGAAAAGTGAAAAATATCGCAAAATAATCAAAAAATGGTATTTTCTCAACCGAACAAGATAGACTCAATTTTACATTTGCAATATATTAAGGATGTCCAAATACAGTTTATCAGCCAAAAAGATATATTTATGCTCAATTCCATAACTGCGTTTTTGAGTACTAATTTCGATTTTTAAGCGAAAAATGGCCATTTTTAGCCGACCTTCCCAGTCACACTATGTGCACAGTGTAGCCAGATGACCTCCCCAACGATTCCACTATTGAGAATCCAGATCGATTTTACCCGCAAAAGGAGCTGTCCGAACAAGTGAAAGTCACTGCTTGGTGCAAGCCGAAGAATTCGCTCTCTCGATTAGATTTCCAAATAGTTGTGCTAAAAACCACTCACATGGCATTAGTATACCTTAATGCAAATATTTAATACCATAAGAGGCGAATCCGCGACAATGAGTTTTTTGACCCATGACCCGGGGTTCATGCCTCAAAAGTGACTCATGACCATGAACCCCGGGTCATGGTCCGAAATGGACTGAAAAAGTCTTGATGGAGGATCATCAAGTACTACACACCAATACATGCTACAGCAACCTCGTAATATGATGTACCCAGAAATTCCGTAATTCGACGGGCTTGGAGCTGATAATAATTTTTTTTTGCAGAATTTCTCACTAAAACTCATTTACTCAGCCCCACGCCCGTCGAATTATGGAATTTTTGGGTGCTGTATATTATGGGGTTACTGTAGCATGTATTGGTGTGTAGTACTTGATGATCCTCCATCAAGACTTTTTCAGTACATTTTGGACCATGACCCGGGGTTCATGGTCATAAGTCACTTTTGAGGCATGAACCCCGGGTCATGGGTCAAAAAACTCATTGTCGCGGATTCGCCTCTTATGGTAATAAATATTTGCATTAAGGTGTACTAATGTCAGGTGAGTGGTTTTTAGCACAACTATTTGGAAATCTAATCGAGAGAGCGATTTCTTCGGCTCGCCCCAAACAGTGACTTTCACTTGATCGGACAACTCCTTTTGCGGGTAAAATCGATCTGGATTCTCAATAGTGGAATCGTTGGGGAGGTCATCTGGCTACACTGTGTACATAGTGTGACTGGGAAGGGCGGCTAAAAATGGCCATTTTTCGCTTAAAAATCGAAATTAGTACTCAAAAACGCAGTTATGGAATTGAGCATAAATATATCTTTTTGGCTGATAAACTGTATTTGGACATCCTTAATATATTGCAAATGTAAAATTGAGTCTATCTTGTTCGGTTGAGAAAATACCATTTTTTTATTATTTTGCGATATTTTTCACTTTTCTCTCCCCGGGTAGGCAAGAAATGGAAATAGGGGGTACTATGAGTAATGCGGGGGCAAGGCCCTCCTAACACTAGAGTATGGGCTTGCGGAACTCAATTCGGTAGGAGCGTGTCCGGGGATGGGCCAAAATGCTCGATTTTTACCGATCCGGTCTCTTAATCTGCATGCGCAGGTATCGGCCGAACTTCCTTCGAAAGATCCTCGCTTCTTCGGTGGCGCAAAACTCGACAGCGTCTGTTGTGAAAGTGGAACCGCAGAATCGAAATGCTCTTTCATAATAAAAGTTTTCTCCGATACGAGATCCGTAAACTCTCCCGTTTCCCACTTTCATTACTTCTCTGATAAACGATACCACTGTATGGTCTTTGAACTATACACCGAGATATAGCGTATTTGAAATCAGTTTCTTTGCAGATTATTCATAGGCAGTTGGTGAATTTTTACTGAACATCTTTTGTCGGCAATGAATTGCCAAATTCTTCTGCACCGAACATTTATTGATCATTACACCGCATCGCTGCAAGCAAAAATATTGCCATGTAAGCGGTAAACATAGAATTAGAAATACCTCCATCTCTAGTCTGATTAAAATTCTGTTACCTATCGGATCGAACTCCTCTTCTTCAAAACCAGTTGTTTCGCGCATTTTTGATTCAAGTGCACGATTTTGTCTGCGAAACATGATAAATCAACGCTGTTTTTTTCGAAAAAAAAAATCTTTTCGAAAGATTTTCGTTGCTGATCTTTCATCGTCTTTTCGTCGCTGTACCATCGCTGGTCTTATCGAAAGATTTATAAATATAATATAAATAGCTTAACAGGAATGTGAGAAATTATTGTAGCTCTCGTATCAAGTACATGTGATGAAATGGCGAAAATAGAAAATATGATTCATTAAACGAGATATTTTTGAATTATCATTCCTGCGCACTCCATTTTTCCTTCTCATTCTTGAAAGCTAAGAAATATCGCCTGAACGCACATGTACCGCACACGTATAATGCGTCCTATTTATGCCCTGTCTACTAGCGAAGAAAGACTTCGTCTAAATCAACATCTACGGTGCACAAATTCGTCAATGGTTATTATTTCGCATATACATATTTTGCTGTTAAAGATAATGTTTCAGGGGCTTGATATTTGTACGGCTTGATATCTTGACTGTGTTAATGACTGCTTTCAGCAATGATTATATCTGAAGATGTCGTCGAGGTATTAATATGTTTTTTTTAGCAATTTATCACAGTCTTTATCTCAGCTGTATATCTACCCTGTCACATGTATATCCTTATTCGCAAACATCGCTCTGATCTCAATCATCCTCAGAACATACAATTCGCATGTGGGTGTTACAAAATTAAGGGGGCGGGCGGGTGAAAACGGTTTCCCTTTATTCTACTTCATAGAACGATAGGTGCCAATCTAGAGTCTGTTTTGCACACTAATGTTTTGAGGTATGCAACTACCGTTACCTTCTTTTGTCATTTGCTGTAGTCGATATACTCATTGCTATTGTACATTGCATTCTCGTTCCGGTAAGTAATTATTTTGAGATCAATTTATCAAATTTAGGCCATCGAAATGACCGAATTTGGCTTTATTTTTTGGGGATTTCGATTCATGAACAAGTCGACTGCGATTGGAACTACTGCTAGTAAGTATGAGCGCGAAAAGTACAAAATTTTAAGCGGTTTAAGCAATTTCAGATTTGGTTTTCATAGCACTCTTCTGCCAAACGTTCGTCCTGTTTGCGCTTCACTATGTCTATCGATATGTGGTGATATGCAAGTTAGTTAGACAATTTTTATAGGGTAATCGTGTTCACTATTGGTGCGCATATCGTCCCCACTCCCCTGCGAGATGGGCTAGAAT
>LS487421.1:17331-35285 GCA_900490705.1 Pristionchus arcanus
GGGGAGCCAATTATAGGGTCTGGAGACGACGAACGACGGAAATGAAGGGGAGAAGGGGGGGGGGTTAAGAAATGATGTTGCTCACTCATTTCTCGTATCCAGAAAGGAGCCGCGACAATAAACGCGCCTTAAGTGAGGAAAGGCACACATTTATCCATGATTGGTGTACCCGTTTCAAGCTGGTCTGGCTTCACTATCACTAAGGAATTCAGACCACAGTGGTCGCACTGGATAGGAAGCAGCAATCCTTGGAGAAATTGGTTGTCGATCGCAATCGTAATTGATGTGCTTTATATTGGTGGTAATTTTTTTTTCTGAATTTCTGAAAATTTTTATTTTTCGGTGTCATTCTTGCCATATATTTCGCATCTCTACCAAATGATCGCACTCGCGAAGCTTTCGGTCCGGGCCTGAAGGTAATCAAAGTTGATCTGAAATTCGCACAAAATGCTTCAGGAAAGCTATGGTATCGACTTATTCTCGCCAAATCTCCCAGGATACATCGGACTGGCATACAGAGTTCGTTATTTTTCTTCATAGTTGAAGAAGATTTGGAGGTCAACAATAACAATAAGTGACAATTTAGTTGAGGCAACCGGATGGATCATTTGCATGGGTGATTCTCTCTCTTGCGGCTATTTCTTTCGTTCTTTTCCTTCTCATCGGTTCTGGTAATATTGCGTATCTTGTATTTTTCATAATACAGTTGAAAATATTTCGAGGTCTCGTAATGGTGTTTTGCATATGGAAAATAAAGAGGAAAATGGCGAACACATTGTAAGCGTAACTATTCGTATGCCTTTTGTAATTTTCGGTCGGATTTGACGATGAAATTCAAAATTGCAAAATCTTGCAGTGATGCTGTATCAGCTCGAACTCGTTATCTTCAACATCAGCTGTTTCGAGCGTTATTGATTCAAGTGAGGGATGTAGCTCAAATAAATAATAAAAAATCAAATTCGTACACTTATCGATTGAATCAATGCAAACCAAGATGGTATATTTTTCAGACGCTCGTTCCAACCGTGACTTCATACATTCCGATTGGAGCGTTTATGATCGTTCCTGTAACGGGAGTGTCTCTGGGCGGTTTCGGCACGGTTATTAATTTCATGGTTGCTTTCCATTTTTCTGCGCCAAAAACTCTTTAAAGACGTTTGAAGTATAAAAAATGAAGGCGTTTGAAGCATAAATACGTAAAAAAATTATTTCAAACTCTATAGGTAACAATGATGAGCAGCGCGCTATTTCCACTCATCGATCCGTTTCTGGTCGTCTGTCTGATCTCGGGGTGAGTTCGCATATCATGAAAAAAATCATATATAGGGAAATCATTTATCGTCCCACTTTTATTCATTTATAATCGGTTTTACACAATTTCTCATACAGCTATTATGCAAACTGTCTTGCCTATTTTCAGCCCTAATTCGACGAACAACATCTGCAGGTACCGATCAAAACTGCCGGACTTCATTCGCAATTTCATAGCATCCTCAACGGCGCTACACAACTCTATAACGACTGTTCAGAGATTGGAACCGAAGAGTCGAAATCATAATGCAGTCATTTAAGCTTTGATGCATCGAATTGTTATCAAAATTTAATAAAGCCCGCTTAGAAATAAAAATCAGTAGCACGCAAAAATAACAACTAACTGTCATCGCATGCACAAGATAAGATCGCAACGTGACAAGTGAAAATATTGCCATGAAAGCGGTAAACATAGATTTGGTTAATAATTCCGATGGAGTTATCATCATCTCAAAGATCAAAATTTTGTATTTTTTAGGGAATCCCTATCGGCTCGACCTCGTCATCTTCAAATTGTAAAATGTCTCGCAAAATTTACTTTGTCTGGCTGCCGTTCCTATCACAAGAAGCTGAGGTCCGAATGAAAACGGGCGAAAAATAGAGTAACCAACCCTGTTTTGATTACAAAAGATTGAATGCCGATTGGACGCCCGCGAAAGAAATTATGACAAAAAACAGCAAGCGTCAAAAAAAGAAAGAAACTTTCGCATCAACCCGATATATATTTTCTATTCGAGCTTGCGTTCACATTAAAATGCAGCTACTTTACGATGAAACTATTCGAAAACAAGCGATTTTTCGCGATGGAAAACAGAGATGAAAATCGATTTAAATTAACATATCATAGTAGAACAGAATCTTCAACATTTATTACAAAAACACTACAAATTCAGTTTGATTCAGTCAACTGCTTCCATTTTGTTGATATCCCTAATTATTTCGTCATAAATCTCCTTCTTTGCGTGATTGCCCCATATGAAGTCCAAGTGGTTGTACCCGCTGAGGTTCCGACTGCGAATAATTGTCGATGCTGGCAGAAGATCGATTGCGAGCTGAAAGTTATCATTTTCGTCTCCATTTACCGACTAGTGAAGAGCTACTTTACTTTGATTAAATTATATCACCTTTATATTTACCGGTGTGACCACTTTATCATCATATGAGTAGTAGAGAGAAGTCGGCACACTGTACGAAGTAAAGTTGTAGGGTGTTGGATACGGCTGAAAATTTATACATTACCCTCTTCTTGATAGAATTCTTCACCGTCCCGTATAGCTCGAGATTTCCGCTTTTTCCGTAGTCGAAATGATTTGTTCCATGGTTTGCAATCTGAAACCAGTGGACGAGGTTCTTGCTCGACGTTCCCGCTGGCAAATGCGAAGTGAGGACCGGAAGTCGCCTCTGAATGCAACTTAACATTTTTGATAATTTTCGCTGGTATAACGAAAAAAAAGCGTTTATTCCATTTAGAGTTCCTCAATAACAACTGGACCGTCCTCTCCTCTTGTCAACTTGCCTCATCCAGTTGGTCCACGGGTCCGAAAACTTCCATCAGCAACAGTTTGCACGGAACCAGAAGAATCTCCGGTCCGCAAAGGGCGGATAGTGAAGGAATAGCAAACATTTGTGCAGGAACCAGCGATACGACATCCTCAAGCAGTAATTAATGTAGGTCCGACGATTTTATAATGCTTTTACGGACGGAAGAAACGTCATGACAAAATGATGTTCCATCTTATACCACAGCACATAGGGTACCTCGACAATTCCCGAATGTTGCATCAATAGCGCTAAAAGGGGCGAGTTAGAATCCACGATTCTTAGACCGGGCGCGAGAGCGAAATAGTGTTTGATCTGAAAAACATAAGCTATGTACTAAGAAATCCTGAAGTACAATTTGAAGAATTTATCCTCGAATGATGATGATTTCCACTCCTTTCCCAACTTGCAAATATCACAAAAAACGCCAAAAAATATTCAAGGGGCTAGTGCGAACCTTTGGCTGAATATCAGGACGATTCGCTGTAGCGGCAAACATGACGAGTGCACCCTGGATTAGTTCGTTCTTTGAGAAATATCTCATATTCTCTAACCTGGGAGTATCCTACGAAGTACAGATCGGTGTGATTTGTGATGTTGAGAATATAGTCCACCATAGCGGGAGTGTCATACGTTGCCATCTCATCCCACCTAATAGGAAGGGAAATCTTGATACATTCAATCAATAGGGCTGCACGTTAGCTATCGATTTTCCCGGTAATGTCGATATTACCAACAAATTTCTGCAATTTTTTTTCTCTAGACGCGCGCTATTTCTTTATTTGATCGTATCGTCACTCTTATCGTATTCCACCCGAGCGTTTTGATTCATTGTACTGGCGAAAGGCGGAATATGTTTGGCATCCTGTACTCACGAAAAGTTCCAGAACCGGGAATCGGTGTTGTCGAATTTCCTGTGCGCCATCGAGTAGATGTTGCCGCGATTATTGCCTATCCAGACATCGTATCCCTCGTCCGCCAGTGAGTAACCTGCTGATAGCAATCACTCGATATGGTTGACAAAGTGATCCTAGATGACAATGAGTGTGACTGTCAGGGTCAAAAGAGAGTTCATTCATTCCTCGTACACTTTATCCTTCGTTGTAGTGAAATCTGCACTAGGGATGGCAAATGAAGAGCTGAAAGAAGCGGGTTTTCGATTGCAGTATGCTAATGAGCCGTGAAACTATAGGGAAGAGTTGTCTCAAAAGTTCCAAAAACATGTTTAGAAAATTTTAGGCGTGTTTGAAGCTCAATTAATATAAACCTTCATATACTTTTCATGAAAATTGCGCGATTAATTTTTTTATTCAATTTTTGTGTCAAAAGTATATGAAGGTTTGTATTTACCGGCGTTTAAGAGACTGTCTCCGTAAAAAAATTATCATTTTCACTTTCTTCCGGACATTTCCGCCAGGACTTTCGATTCAGTCCTTCATATTGCAATCATGGATGACTGTCAGTACCCTGTTTACAATGGGCACTATATAGCCGCAACGCGTCGCCAACGCGGCGCGTGAGCTGTGCGCGAAATTCAAAAACGCGATTTTCATAACTTTTCAACGAAGCAAGTTAGGCTCGAAATTATTTTTGCGTTGTGTTATAGTGCTCATATGTGCAAACTTTCAACGGAAAAGTTCGGCCAAAGTCCATTGGAAAGTCGATTCTTCAATTTCAAAAAGAAGTTTTTCGCCTATCTCACCCCATTTTTGGAAGGGGGGAGAGGTCCCACATAGTACATATTGTAGCCCCCTTGTGTGCAGATATGTTGGACCACAATTGACAGAAATCGATTTTACTCCTCGTAGGAAAAGTGTATGCTGAACCCTGAAAACACCCATTTCTCGGAAATCGAATATTCCGCAGCTGCATAATTTATGTATCAATCGAAAGTGCTAGCACCCAAAGGCACTTATTTGAACATTTTCGGGTATTTGAAGCCTTTGGAATTTTTAAAAAAATCGACATCGGATTCGAGAACCATGACCCCCGGGTCATGGTCTCAAAGTTGCGGCGCATGCATGAACCCCGGGTCATGGTCAAAAAGGTGAGTTTCGCTTGGTTACGAAAAGAAACCAAAAGTATACTATGGTACTCCAGGTGCTACCCTAACACTAAATACAGCAATGAAATGTTTCAATTCGCTCCGACCAAAATCACCTTTTTGACCATGACCAGGGGGTCATGCATGCGCCGCAACTTTGAGACCATGACCCGGGGGTCATGGTTCTCGAATCCGATGTCGATTTTTTCAAAAATTCCAAAGGCTTCAAATACCCGAATATGTTCAAATAAGTGCCTTTGGGTGCTAGCACTTTCGATTGATACATAAATTATGCAGCTGCGGAATATTCGATTTCCGAGAAATGGGTGTTTTCAGGGTTCAGCATACACTTTTCCTACGAGGAGTAAAATCGATTTCCGTCAATTGTGGTCCAACATATCTGCACACAAGGGGGCTACAATATGTACTATGTGGGACCTCTCCCCCCTTCCAAAAATTGGGTGAGATAGGCGAAAAACTTCTATTTGAAATTGAAGAATCGACTTTCCAATGGACTTTGGCCGAACTTTTCCGTTGAAAGTTTGCACATATGAGCACTATAACACAACGCAAAAATAATTTCGAGTCTAACTTGCTTCGTTGAAAAGTTATGAAAATCGCGTTTTTGAATTTCGCGCGCAGCTGACGCGCCGCGTTGGCGACGCGTTGCGGCTATATAGTGCCCATTGTAAACAGGGTACTGACACTCATCCATGATAACAATATGAAGGGCTGAATCGAAAGGCGGAAATGTCCGGGTAGTGGTGAATTTTTACGGAGACAGTCTCTTAAACAAGGCCAAAACTTTCTAAACATGTTTATGGAACTTTTGAGACAACTCTTCCCTATAGTTTCTCGGCTCATTAGCATACAACAGTCGATAAACCGCTTTTTTCAGCTCTTCATTTGCCATCCCTAATCTGCACCCTGTCAGCCCGCATGTTCACTGTCCGTAGGTCAGATTAACTCACTAAGGGACTTATTCGGCGTCTGGGATAGGAACTCGAAACTGCTGCTGGTCAACCCATGCAGCAGCAGCACCGGTCGACCGCCACGAGAACCTATTAATTGGTAGTTTTTTTCTTTTTTTGTTTTTTTTTGTTGTTTTTTTTTGAACTTGAATAAGATGGATCCATCAGAATATTTCATTGCGGATGATTAACGATTATTTTCAGGACAGTGAGACGCTATAAAAGAACAGGAACAGTAGGTAAAAAGATAGGTAAAATTTGAAAAGATGTTCACAATTTGTGCGTCCGTGCGGCATCCGATGCATTGTAAGGATGTAGCCGTCCTCGGTAACTACTTTGTGCGCCTCCGCGGGATACCCGTGGCGAGCGATGATCTCCATCTGCGACGATTGTAAATTGAAAGATTTGTAGTCGATTTTTCGCAGAAACTACTGTGAGAATTTTCTTTCTAAAATAGAAGGAAAAGATCTAAAAGATGTTAAAAAAAAGAAGTACCCTCCTTTCATCTCGACGCCCATCTTGATACTGTGAGAATCAGAGCCGTAGTCAGCTGAAAGCCGGCATAGGAGTTAGCCAGAAAACGACGGATCCCAAAAGTTGAATGTACTGCTGTGCCAAATATTGGTTAAATTCGCATTTTATTAATGTTTCCATTGAAAATTACATTTTTATTGATTTTATAGTGAGCAACAATAAAAAAAATTTAACCACTATTTGGCACAGCAGTTCATCCTATTTTTGTGTTCCGATGTTTTCTCGCTACCTCCTATGCGGGCATTCAGCTGACTACGGCTCTGATTCTCACAGTATCAAGATGGGCGTCGAGATGAAAGGAGGGTACTTCTTTTTTTTAACATCTTTTAGATCTTTTCCTTCTATTTTAGAAAGAAAAATTACTTACCGAACTCATAAACTGCTCTTCATGGGAAGCGAATTGGTATGATAACGATAAGAGATGGCATAGAAGTAGGAAGATTAACATGGTTCATTGTTCACAGTGTCCGCTCTGGCTTTATGAGCAGAGTTGTTTTGCGTGATGATTGGTCGGACGATTATTCAAATGTTCTTACGAAGTGATTGAGTGTAATATAAACAGAGCTAGCTGGAATTCCGGATTGTTTGCGAGATTATTGATCAGTTGATTATTTAAATCCATTTTTTATAACTAAGTGCTTGGAGGTTAATATAAACAGTGTACCAGAAAAATCGGGTTGTTTTTGCAAATGATTATTCAAATACATTTTCACAATGAAGTGCAGAAGATTCGTGTAAACAGTGCAACATCTGTCCGATGAATCGCACGTAGAGGACCGTACGTGCTTTTCATCGAATTTGTTCTCACATTCCATTGTTATATTTATCGCCCCTTTTTAATCGTTTCGTTTTCTACCACCGTGAAATTGAATGCAGGATGAACTTTTTCTATATATTGCAGTTTGATGAGAAACTACGAGAATAAATGTTCTTGAACTGTCTCCGATCGTAGATCGAAGATCATATTTCCGGAGCTACACTATGTATAGTCTTCTCGTTCTCTTCCTAGATTCTTGGTAGTTGATAATCATCTCTTCTTTTATCCCTGTTTCTCTTCTCTCTAGTATCGCCCCCTTATGTTATCTCGTATATAAACCCCTGTCTCATGCAAGATAAATCTTAGTTATCCACTGAATCACCGAGTTAGCTACATGAACAATGCGTTTAACCGACAAGATTATGGTAAGGTGATTTCCATTAGTTCACTTCCAATTTCCGATAACAGAAAATTTTACGGAACGATCATGTATAACATACCTTTAATAATGCACCTCGACACGGCCTCGGCACATAGTGCCTTGACAAGGTTTGTTATGCAGTTCCTAGTTTATGCCTTTTTGTTGTCGATTCTAATTGTTCGAAAGAAGCACTGAATACTGAATTCTTAAATTTTGAACGGCTTTTACTGGATCTTGGATATATCGCTGCTCATGAATCTGATAAACTTTCTCAATCGCGACATTACTGATCCTTTCTTTCCGACTTTTGAGTTCATCTATATCACAGAGGTTTGCTTTTTACGATCATTACGATGTAATTCATTATTTCGCAGATTATTCTAATAATTTTGCAAATTGGGGCGAGCATTTCAGTGATGAAAGCAGTTTGGCGATCTCAGCTGCATAGAAATGTGAATTTTCATTCAAAATTTATAAATTTACCCAAACTCATTCAGCTCAGACTCCGCTTTAACTTTTTGATTGCCCACGCAATGTTAAGCAGTTTTGCTCGACTTTATACGATATACTATCAAAAGTTTGGACCTGTTACAGACGGTATTTATATGGGATATATGTAACGAAAAAATGCATTCAAAAATGCAAAAAAAAAGTCAGATGAAAATGCATTTATGATCGTGTGCAGTCTGGTTCGCAATGCTTTTCTAACATACGTCTGTGCTATTTTATTATTTATCGCGATTGATAGATTGTTTGCATCAAAGTACTCCGCTTGGTAAGATGATTGAAATCAACAAATCCTAAATTATTGATATCAAGGTACGATAATGGTGGTCGTTCAACATTCTTTTTCTTTGCGCTATTCGAATTGATTCATATTTCGATTACTTACGCAGATTCATTTACTCTCGTTTTCGGTAGCGTGATAACTCTAAAATCCAGCTAAAGAAATCTTTAAGAGTATATTTCGGACACGTCTGATATTGTTCACAATGCCATTTGTCTCTTTACCGGACTTCTTGTGAGTGCAGTGTTATCTGTCATTTTTTTATTCGCTGAAATCGATTTTCTCAGTTTTACATTCACGTACATCGTTCGGACTATCGCGAAATGGAATTTCTGAAGAAAGGCGCAAATGTCGATTCATATTCCGTTGCTCGATCGTACCAGCTCAGAGAAAACTTGAATTTAATGAAGGTTCGAGTTGCTTTGATGATGAATTCAGAAAAAAAAATCCACAGATGTTTACCCGAATCGCTGTCCCAGTCGGCATCGGCATTGTTCCTTTGTTCATTTTCTTTCCTGCCTATTTCCTAATTCCTGTGGGCGTCGGATTCGAACTTTTTCGATATTTATGCATCGCACTCTATGATGCCTGGATCGCACTGTGAGCAATTTTCGCTCATTTTTTTGCGAACGGAGATCATTTTTCAGAGTCGCCGTAATTGCCCTAATTTCCATTCCACTTTGTCAAGCGCAAATTGCCAAGCACATGCCACCAGGATGGCAATATTCGCTATTCAAGGAGCCGATAATACTGTGGATCTGTACTTATTGAAACAAAATATGGATTTGTTTTAGGGAACAAAGAGACATGATGACGGAAACCGATTCCTATTTCAAGCAGCTCTCGAGCAGCTGGAATTAATTGAAAAATGAGAGTAAATATCTTGAATTTTTTTCTTCTAAATAAACATCAGACTCTCTCACTTCACATGCCATCAACAATTTACATGCACCTGCTTGTCAGTGGCTCAGTTCGGAAATATTAGGAATGTTACATTTGCAAGTTTAAAGAGAGGCTTATATTGTACCCACAAGCTATTTGTACATATGTATGAGCACTCAAACAGTCACAATGAAAACAGAGTATTCAACCAAGTGTTTCCATCTTGTTGATATCTCCAATAATTTCGTCATAAATCTCCTTCTTTGCGTGATTGCCCCAAATGAAATCCAAGTGGCTGAACCCGCTGAGGTTCCGATTGCGAATAATCGTCGAGGCTGGGAGAAGATCGATTGCGAGCTGACGGTACGTTTACGTTATCTTCACCGTTCAATGACTCACGAAGAGCTTAATTTAAGTTTATTACCTTGATGCTTTCGGGTGTGACCTCTTTATCATTTATTGAATGGTAGAGAGAAGTAGGCACACTGTACGAAGTAAAGTTGTAGGGTGTTGGGTGCGGCTGAAGCAATACGAATTTAGAAGCTTATGAAACCAACTATTTTACCGTTCCGTACAACTCGAGATTTCCGCTTCTTCCGTAGTCGAAATGATTCGTTCCATGCTTTACGATCTGAACCCAGTGAACGAGGTTCTTATTCGACGTGCCAGCCGGCAAGTGAGCGGTGAACACGGGCAGCCGGCTCTGAATTGCAGGAATGCCTTGCGAATTTCCAATTAATTGACCTCGGCCGCTCACTGGTTCGGAGACTAAAAAATAATGTTCAACTAGCCTCTTCGATTTGGTCCACGGGTCCGAAGAGTTCAGATATCAACAATTTGCAAGGACCAAGTAGAACTCTTTCTCCGCAGATGGAGAAAAGTACTGGCAAGGCGAAGACTTGTGCAGGAATCAATGATATCACATCCTAAAGCAGGCACGGAACGACTAATGTGTTAATTGTAAACTTTGTTCAGAGTGAATGATCTGTTAATTTCCGAGTATGCTCAAGTTAAAATTTAATTAGAGCAGGTTTAATTCGCAATTTATAGTGTACCTCGACAATCTCGGAATGTTGCACTAAGAGCTTCAACATAGGCGAGTTAACATCCGAGATTCTCAGACCGGGCGCGAGGGCGAAGTGATGCTTAATCTGCAAAGATATAAGATTAGTATTCCTTTTCAAGTATGTAACCACGGCTGGTGATGAAACTTTCATTACACTATCGTCACTATCGGCAAAACAACGAACAAATATTTAAAAAAAACGAACTTTTGGCTGAATCTCTGGACGATTCGCTGTAGCAGCAAACAACACGAGCGGACCCTGGCATTGTTTTTTTTCTTCAAAAGTAGACTCTATTAGCAAACCTGGGAGTATCCGACGACGTAGAGATCGCTGTGATTTGTGAAGTTGAGGATATAGTCGACCATCGCAGGAGTGTCGAATGTTGCCATGTCGTCCAAACTGGGGAAACACCGATTTATTATCAAAACAACAATTCTCACCGAACTCTCGCTGGTCAACAACTCTCATAAATTAAGTTTCATTCTTCACTCCAAAACACGATTTTTAAAAGAATCCATTTGCGGAACTCACGAAAAGTTCCAGAACCGGGAATCGGTGCTGTGGTATTTCTTATGTTCCATTGAATAGATGTTGCCTCGATTGTTGCCCAACCAGACATCGTAGCCCTCATCAGCCAGAGAGTAACCTGCAATTTGTGTGGTTTCACTTCAGTAAAAAACTGGATTATCATTCGCCTCTTCATTCCAGTTCATTCTCTCACCATTCAGAAGGGGAATGAAGAAACGAAACCATCCTGACAGCCCTTTTATTCTTGAATTTCAACAGGCCAACTCACTGAGCGACTTATTTGGCGTCTGCGATAGGAACTCGAAACTGCTGCAGGTCAGTCCATGCAGCAGCAGCACCGGTCGACCGTTCCGACGTCCTGTGATGCATCATCGTCAAGAATCTCAACTGCGACCTACTAGAACGTTTTTTTTATTGTCCGTGTGTCTCTACGAATTTATATTTTCTCAACTAAGAATATATATCAAAAATTTCGGAATATTAGGGTTGCAATATAGATGAAGCACTGTTGTTGCGTCCGTGCGGCATCCGATGCATCGTGAGAATGTAGCCGTCCTCGGTAACGACTTTGTGCGACTCCGCTGGATACCCGTGGTGAGCAATGATCTCCATCTGAGAGGTTTACTCAAGTAAAATTTGAAAAAAAGATATCATCTCTTTTTAATTTTGCTTTATCTCTCGTTTGTATGAGACGCAAGAATTTTGAAATATCTAGATAGGTCTACAATTTAACTCACCGAACTCATAAATTGCTGTTCATGGGAAGTAAATTGTGACGATAACGCTGAGAGATGACACAGAAGAAGGACGGTGATCATGGTTCATCTTTCAAAGTGTCCGCTCTGGCTTTATGAACTGGCCTGTTTTGATGATTGGTAGGGCGATTAGTCAAATGTTTTACTGAGTCCTACAGATTAATACAATAACACTGTCAGAAATTTGCCCTTTTTGCGTGATGATTGGTCAATCGATTATTCAAATACTTGTTCGCAAATATGTGCCTCAAAATAACATAGCCAGTGCGACATGTACCAGATAATCTAGGATACTTTTCCTGATGATTCGATTATTCAAATTCTTTTTTTTTGTCAAATTTGTGCCGCAGAATAACATCATAGCCAGTGCAACATGTACCAAAAAATCTTGGTTGTTTTGCCTGATGATTGGTCAGGCGATTATTCAAATTAAGTGCTGGAATTTAGCATAATTAATGCAATATCTGCCAGAAAAAAATGCACGTAGTGGAACGCACTCGCTTGTTATTTTATTCAAAGTCCCATTTTTCTCGTTATGTTGTTTTCATCATTCAAAAATCACTGGATAAACTTTATTAGATATTGCAGATTTACACTGTACATTACCAGAAACATATCAATGCATGGGAAGTATCACGGCAATATGAAATTGGTGTCAATATAAAATCTTCACTTTCTCACAGGCATCCCGTGGCCGGCATCGAAACGCGCCTGAAACCAAAACAACATTGACTTTGACTTCCTCTTATATTCCATGCAAAGGATATTATTTAAAGATCAAGAATTTAATCTACCCATTTCTTGCATTCTCAAGAGCGTCTAGATGGATCTTCATTACGACTCACCTCTTTCTCCATCCTTACACTCATCCGCTTGCCAGTGACGCAGAACAGCAGCAGAATGAAGAGTAGACCGATGCACTCGACTACGGAGATGACGGACAGACCGAGCCAGAGGCCGGCCTGACCGCCGAGGTCGTTGATCGCTTGGGAGATCTGAAAATTCATGGTTCACTCCAAGCTTTTTGCCAGTCAGATCGAGCGTTAGCGGTCGATAAGGTTAGAAGTTTAACTAGATGGTCACGAAAACACACAATACCGAGTACGCTGCATTCTCCGTGAGCACCTGGTACTCGAGCGATTCATAGTACACGTTCACGATCATCCCGTTCTTCTTGTACCTGAAAGGAATGCCTGTAAGGGGATTTGGGCGGCTTTGACAAGAAAAAAAATAAATCCTTACCAAGACTTGCAGTCATCGACGCTCTTGAAGTTGGCGTTCCACGCCTCGCAGGAGCCTTTCTGCAATTCATTCATGCAATTTCTGCTCGTAAGGAAAGGCTGATATGAAACTCACGCCAGGCATGCCCATGGATTTGGCCGTTGATACGGTGGTGGTGGAGAAGTCGACGAGAGCATCGCGCCTCTTCCTTCCGCCGGGCATCGGCCCTATGACGAGCAGAAATTGGTATCGGAAGCATTAGAAACAGCGAGAAACTGTGAGAAACCGACAAGACTCTTGAGGGACCATGCGGAACGAATAGATTAACGCAAC
Organism: Pristionchus arcanus; assembly: GCA_900490705.1. Classification (NCBI taxonomy): domain Eukaryota; kingdom Metazoa; phylum Nematoda; class Chromadorea; order Rhabditida; family Neodiplogasteridae; genus Pristionchus; species Pristionchus arcanus. Next base: position 30,482 of record LS487421.1, read on the forward strand.
ATCCTGTTTATTAAAAAGAAACATGGTTTTGAAAACGAAAAGTAAGAGAGACACTGCTGGGAAGAGACTAGATAGGAAACTTCCTAAAGAAATGCGGTTGGATGTTCATGTTTACACGCACGTACCTCCTCCCGTGTTCTTCATCGCCGCGCAATCATCACTGCCCGTTCCTCCCTGGTCCCAGTTCGAGAACGACGGCTTGTTCATGAACTTGTCCGTGCTGATCTTGAAGCAGGCGAAAAACTGAAAATCATAGCCACTATATCAAAAAAAGCACCGAAAAAACGCAATCGTTCCATCGGACCTTTGGGATACCTTTAGTCCCTAGGAAACAAAGATGTCATTGGGTGAACTATGTACATGCTACTCACATCCATGCACTTGACATTGGCCAGAGCAGGATTCGTTGGGAATCGCGTTCCGTCCGAGCATTTGTAGCTGCACGGCCATTTGCTGTACCAGTTGTAGGATGTGGTGGTTGGCGAAGCAGTCGGTTTTGCTGGACCTCTGAATGAGACGTCGTAAAGACGACAGATCAGACTAGGCTCACCCAACGGTTCCATCGATCCAATATCCACTCGTGCCCGCCCAGATGAGTGCTTGCATCGCGGTGCAGTCAGTTACTGTAAGTGATCAGACGATCAAATAAAATGCATACAATAAATTTACCATCTTCCTATATAAATTATTGTGAAAATAATGATTTCAAAATTGTAAATGATTTAACCATCAAACGAAAATTATGATCCCCATGCATTATGCTTCTAAATGAATGTGCTGTAGTGAGAATGCGTACAGGTAATGCAACTCACTCCAAGACGGAGTCGCACTCGTTGTAGTTGTAGTCGTTGTTGTCGCCATCTTTGCCCGATCAGAATTGCACTCGTTCTTGCTCGGTGCTTTCGTTGGATCGAACCAGCTGGACCATCCGGGCGCGGCGAGCGGGTGCGAGCCAAGACCGCCAAAGTCCACCTCGATTTGAGCGAACGCGAAAAACTGTAATTTAATGCGCGACGTAAATCTGATCTAAATTTGAATGACAAATATGGCGTACGGCTGACGAACGCAGCAGTTTGCAAATTGAAGAGTGGTAGGTGCCGATTTATCAACGATTTCAACCTTACCGTCGAGCACTTGACGTCCGGCGTCGTAAAAGGCGAGTCCGGGATTCGTCCTCCATTTCCACCACAGTCGTAGTAGCACGGCCAGCATGTCCACCACTCTGCCGAGTACGATGGATCGCACTCGAAACGGGGTCTGAATCGGCAGCACTTTGTGTATCTACCGCCTCACCGACAATAGTGAATCGAATCTCACTTGCATGGGTCCTGCCGATCCACCACTTTGAACATGCCCGATGCGGCTATGGCGTTCTGCAGATAGTATTCTCAATAGGGTATTCAAACGCATGATTAGTTGATTGTAAGGTTAATTTTTTTTTGACGATTTGCTAAAATGCTGAATTTGATCCTCAAACGTTTGCTTTTTCGCAGTTCGCCAAGTGCACTCACATACGCATCCACGTAGTCCTGCGCGCGCGTGTAGTCCTTCCTGCCGCAATCAATGGTGGTTGTTGACGAGCTCCCAGTTGTTGTAACTGACGTTGTTGTCGTGCCGGAAGTAGTCGTTGGCTTGGTCGTCGTTGAGGGTCCGGTGGTTGTGGACGATGTGGTGGATGTAGTCGTCTTGCTTTGCTGCAAGGACAATCAACTAATACATTTGCTGCGCATGCGTTGAATAATACGATGGAAGCAGAACATCTTCATAAAAAAGAGAACCTGTTCCTGCTGCTGGTTCTGGTTCTGCTCGGTGGTTCCGACGCCGACAGTGTACCCGAATGCGGGGTACGTGAGTACCTGAAGTGAACATTACCACTCGCAATGCGATGTTTTGCATAATTCGTGTTATTCGCGCACAATAAAATGGCATACCGACAGCGTTGAGCTGAAGTAGCTCTCCGTGCAGGGATTCTTGCAGGCGCAGTCTTTGAGATGATTCAGATTTCCATCCGTTGCGTTCATTTGGTTCCCGCGATGCGTGGCGACGCATGTTGCTGTGATGTGAGAATGGTAAATTATAGGTGCTAAGTAACTCCCAAATAGTTCTCATATTCTGATCACATTCAGTTACCATGCTCCGGAGTAGAGCACCACGTTTCGTTGTCGGCCTTGCGATAGGTGGGATGCGCACAGCCGCATCTCTGCAAGATCAACGTTTATCGACGAATCCACACTAATGGTTCTTGGTTCGTTCTTCTGAAGACATTCTTCATGTAAAGGTGGTGGTGATGTGAGCAAGAGAGACCGGAAGCATCACACATCACTCTTGCTACACTCTATCGGCCACAAGGAGTGTATATCTTCACCACCCCCTTCCTTAGTAACACCTTCATTGCCTGCACCCTGAATTATTCATGCACCCACCTCGGAAATACGGTTAAAGAAGGCCCAGCAATTTTCCTACGATTTGACTTCAATGCTTTCTTATCAATACGAGATGCTCTACTACTGAAGAAAACACGACATTGGCTCACTTTCACTCGGTTTAAAGAAACATCACAATTCGTTCAGGCTCTCATCGAGCAACTGGTGAGAAATCAGATTAAGCCGGAGACTGTTGAGCAACTGGTGAGGAACCAGATCAATCCAGAGAATCAAAATGAGTTGTCAATCGCTTCATTGAGTGCTATTGAATCCCGTATTCAAGAGTTTGTGTATTCACCCGAGGACGGCAATACATTTGAGCGATGGTGGAACAGACACATGGATATTTTCGAAATAGATCTCGAGAAAATGGACGAGGTGAAAAAGATTCGCCTGTTGATTAGACATGTCAGCACCTCTGTTGAGAGGACGTTTATTGATTCGATTACTCCTGTGCACTGGTCCGAATTGACACTCAAACAGGTTACAGAGAAAATGCTTACTCTGTTCGGTGATCACACGTCAATATTTGATCGAAGAAGAACTATGATCAATATGAAAATGAGTAAAGAGAATATTGAGGACATGAGAGTGCTCGCAGCACGGGTCAATCGGACCGTGGAGCAAGCTCAAGTCAAAGATGCATCAATTGACGAGTGGAAGGTTCTCATATTCCTTCAATCAATTGATTTGCCTCGATACTCTGATGTGCACCTGAGAATGATGCAATTTGCTAAACAGAAAGGCAAAAAGTGTACATTGGATGATCTGATTTCTGTATTTAATGATGTGGCTCAACTGAAAAAGGACTCTCAGTCAGTAACGGAGTCAAATCGAGCAATTCATTATGTGGACAGAAAGTCGAGGGGGGAGAAACAGTCTAAGAGAAGGGATTACAGAGACTGTAAGAGAGACGGCAGCACAGATTCTGAGGGAACGACCCATGGTGGGCGCCGAGTGTGTTATTGTTGTGGTAGTGAAGATCATCTACGGTACAACTGTTCGTTCCGCTCATCGAAGTGCAATAAGTGTGGAGAGAAAGGTCATCTCGCTCGCATGTGCAAGAGGCAGCCAGCGAGAGTCAACACTGTTACAGTGGCGGATTCAGCCACTTCGAGCTACCGTATCCAGGTAGAGATCAATGGAACGACGGCATCCATGTTGATTGATACGGGAGCTGATATCACAATTGTCAACGAGGAAACGTGGAAGCAGCTCGGTATGCCCGACTGCACGGCCACAGACGATAGTGTGATATGTGCAAATGGAAATGATCTAAAGCTCAGAGGAGGATTCTCTGCAAGGATAAGTTATTGTGGCATTGGTGCTACCGGTGACGTGCAAGTGGCGCACGGTTGTCGTAATATCCTGGGCAAGAACTTCATCAAGCCTCTGCAGCTCGTCAAGGTTCGAGAGGAACCTGAGGCGAAGAGTATGAATGTCGTCAAGGCCAGTGCGCCCGAGGCGAATGGGAGAGTCGTCAAGGCCGGTGCGCCCGAGGCGAGTCCCAATGAGATGGATCACACTGTGGAGAAAGTGATCACCCAGCAGTTCTCTGAGGAGACGTGGAGAGAATTCGAAGAGTCCCAGTGCGCGACTATGAACTGCACTCCCACTTGGCCCCGATGGGCGCGTCCCGAGAAGATTCAGAGTGAATACGGCACTGAAAATTTTCTCCAAGAGAGCAAGGAGAAGAATAAGGCGAAGTTCAAGCCAATATCGGACAGTGATAATCCGATTCAGTGTAATCATCCATCCAGTGATGTAGATGATAGAAGTGAAGATGCGAATGATGAGCAGGACAGAACTGAGATGGTTTCTGTAGGATATCATGAGCATGATCGTACGCCCGATGGACTACATCGATGCCAAGAGAGTACGGCATTCCATTCTGAGAAGGGCACGGTCAAGTACGAAATCGATGCGATTGGAAATAAGCAAGGTGCTAATGCGATTCAGAGTCGCATGAATGAGAGTGAAGCTCAACAGAACGAGCTAAAGCACATTCATCCATCCAATAATTTCGATCTAATGAGACATGATCCTGTTATGGATCAGAGAGATGAGTTCAGAGGTGAACTCAACGAGGATCCTGAGATGGAACTCGGTGAATGGGACGTCCAGTCCGATGCATATGGCAAGGTGAAAGCCAACTCGTCACCATCCGCCACTACATCCTCGTCACCTCTTCGTGATCAACGTCGTTCGTTGCAATCGTCATCGCAACAAGGACAACGGCTCTTCTACTCGTTCGAGGGCAAGCCTCACAAGAAGATTTCCACCGAGGGCAAGCCTCATAAGTTGATCGAGGGCAAGCCTCACGAGAAGACGTACTGCAAGGAGACGAAGCAGTAACCCCGTCCCCTTTTCTACGTCCTCAC
>LS487421.1:36359-52446 GCA_900490705.1 Pristionchus arcanus
TGTTGTATAGTCATTATATGATATACAGAATATGTAGTAATTAATTAGTAAGCACACTAATTAATATTGTGACCCGATTGAACTACCGTAATCGCACTTAATGCGTCAGTGCACAGTTCGTGCGTCAACCCCTAATTCGCGTGCAGCGACTCTCGCACGGAATTCCCTTCAAGTGCAATACCGTAGTCGGACTGCAATATTTCACGTGGCCTAAAATATTGTTGTTCTTGAGCGAGAGCTCTCTCGAGTCTCTCTTCCCGTTAGTCTCTTCTTTGCTGCCCGTCGTTACGGCACTTATTTATTCAACTTCTATTGGTCTTCGTTCCGTCGGTAAACTATTCTACTACCACCACGGCTTTATCCTTCAAGACAAGCAACGCACATATATAACAAATTGTGTACGACCTGAGTGTACAACAAGTGCACATTTTCGCCCCCCCCCCCCCCTCAGCGACACGCCCTCCACTTTTGCTGCCTCAATAATTCATGTTATCCTTGGCTTCGCTCCTGTTCTTTGACTTCATGAAGACCCATCACACTTCAGCCAATTGTTTTGGGACAAGAAAGTGATGTGGAGTAGAGGTTGTTGATGCTCAATGATAGATGAGAAAATTATACCTCGCTGGGCTATAAATTTCGTTTCCACAAATCACGCGGAACCAAGAAACGGATTCTCCGATATCCCATAACGAGTCACGAACTTCAACAATGCGTTTCTGCGTGCAGGTCGTGAAGCACGCATCGATCGAGTACGGCAGCTCGGAGTAGTGGTTCATCGAGGGATCGACGGTGTTGACACAATCGCCGTATGGCGCTTGGAGGCGCTCCGTGCGCGACTGCAAACGAATATCTATCGAATACAGTGGGGGCATTTTGGTCAATGAAAACATGTACAAATGTATGTTGGCATTAGTAGTAGCAAAGGAGATAAGATAAATTTTCAGTACGCACTTTAGACAGGGCGATGGACGTCTGGTATCCAACTCCGACATTGAATCCGCGATTATCGAGCTCAACGAGGGCATCCGCGTCGTTGACGGTCATCCTCACGCCGACCCGCGACGTTGTGGGCAGGTAGTCCGAGGTGAACGTCAGGGAATCTTGCAACTGGAATTCATAATACTTTGTGAAATTACAAGTTTTACGCCATTTCAACTGATTGTGCAGTTGCTTTTGAAGAGAGATGAGGGTCGAGTAGACTTGGCCCTTTTTATGAAAAGTTACTCACATTAGCAGTGACGATGAGGCGCAAGCCGTGGGCGAGACCTGGCCTGAAAGCGAAAATGATAAATAAGTTCTCTTTTAACGTTTCTAAACCTTGTAATCGTCTGATTGGCGCCTCTGTACACGAAGCAGCGGCCGTACACGGGATCCGGCACGGCTTCGAGGAGATCTCTGAGAAGGTTTCTCTTCCTTTTTCACTTTCATTCATTCATTCATTCATTATTTATTCCGTCAAGTTTATATTTAGTCTGACTGGCGAAATTCAGAGCAAATCGCTGTTTCTAGCAAGTATCGCTTCATTCAAGTGGAATGCAACTCACGGATCGCAAGTGATTCCAGCGAACAGGCATTCCGTTACGAGTTCCTCAACGGTATACATGGCGGGAGCTTTCTGCTCTTCGGTGAGCTTGGCAGCGAGGAACACAAGAAGATCATTGACCCGATCGAGTCGAGCGAAACGGTCCAGGCCCTGGAATGATGATTGAAGTTGCTTCTTCTGAACTTATTCACTGTAAACTTCATGGCATGGGCTATATTTTGAATGCTATTTACCTGAAACCCGAACGCGTTCGATCCTGCCGTTCCCTGCTCCGCAGCTGTATACTCGTCCAGCATTCGCTTGATCTCGGCGAAATCGCCATTTTTCGACACGACACTGAGCTTGAACGGATTGAAGCTGCAGATGGTCACGTCGGGGAAGGGCTGCAATGAGAGGCATTCGTGTCCATGAGGAGGGTCTTTCCAGAATGCTTCGTCGAGTGAAATTCAATAGAAGTTCGACTAGGACATAACTGCATCGTAGAAACGGCTCAAGAGCAGATATGTATCTTTCGACAAAACCTGTGATGCGAAAACAATCGTTGTCGAAGTGTCGGCCGGATAGGAGAGATACTTGAGAATGATCATCACCAGCTGAGCGATGAATGCCACCACCCTGAATCGACCCTTCTTTCCTATCAATTATCTTTTTTTTTCTTTTTTTATCAAGTAGCGAGTTTTCTACTCAATAGGGTAAGCTGTGTCTATGACTTATAGGATGAAGAAACCGTCGATCTGCGTGCTATCTCGCCAATTACAAGATACTCCACGCGGAATGAAGATGCGACATCCTGACATTTATACTCACATGGCAATGAAGACGATGAACCATAAGATTCGAAGCCATCTCGACTCGGAGAAGGCCACATTCCTCACGCAGGCCACTGTAGACCACGACGCGAAATCGACCAGGATCGTCGTTATCTTCAGCATCCTTCTCTTCTCAACTATGACTTCAAACGAGGAGAAGGAGAGTGTGGGGTCTGAAGCCGTTTTTCGAGAGGGCTTCTAGTTTGTCGCCCCGGGCGATTTCCTCCTGACTTCTTACCCTTTGTCAGCACCCGTTGTGGGATAGAAAGGAGTCAGGGGATCGGAGAACTCGCTACTTCTGGATTGTACTTTATCGATAGATTGCATGCTTTATTTCAGCGATGTTGACAAATTAATTTGACTGTCCCGGTAAGGAAATACAAATTGCAGCATTGCTGTTATGGCTATTAACTTTTTCATCAATTCACTGCCTCGCGGGCATCGTGTTGTCATGTTGGACGATTCGCGTCTGAAATCAGAACTTCTTGCTGACCGTTTGTATCACAGTCTATGAGATGACAAAAATATATGATCGTGGTTGCGTAAGAATCGATCAACGCCGTTCAAGTGGTGGAACACCAAAATTACAAAAATCGATTGCCTTTGATTGACTTTGATTGAAAACCTTTGATCGATTCTTACGCAACCACGGTCATATAAATATGACGATTGGCTTACCTCATTCTCCAACCTCACGGTCATCCGCTTGCCCGTGATGCAGAACAGCAGCAGGATCAGCAGTAATCCGGCGCACTCAACGACGGAAATAACCGAGAGACCGAGCCAGAGGCCGGCCTGTCCGCCGAGGTCGTTGATCGCTTGCGGGATCTGTAGAGGGAGCTCATGAAAAAGAAGGATTGGCACTTGCTGAAAGCAAATATCAGACTACCAAGCAGAGTGAGACCAAAGGGCAGTTGTCTCTTCATTTCACACCCCATTATGAAATGAAGGGTTCTAAATACCGAGTACGCGGCATTCTCCGTGAGAACCTGATACTCGAGCGACTCGTAGTACACGTTCACGATCATCCCGTTCTTCTTGTACCTGGATCATGATAATAACTATTTTCAAAATTACAAAACATGGAGCAACGAACACCATACCATGTCCTGCAGTCATCCACGCTCTTGAAGTTTGTGTTCCACGCCTCGCAGGAGCCTTTCTGCAAAGTTGAATTCGTATAGAAATAACATGAAGGCACGAAGCTCACTCCTGGCGCGCCCATCGATTTCGCGGTTGAAATGGTAGTAGTGGGAGGGTCGACTGGAGCAGCGCGCTTCTTTCTACCGCCCGAGACCGACGAGCCTATGATGTAGACGAATTTCGAATTTCTATTCTTTCGAGGAAACACATACCTGTTCCCGTATCCTGCATAGCTGCGCAATCATCTTTTCCAGTGCCGCCCAGCGTCCAGTTTGTAAACGTGGGCTTGATCGTTAGCCTGTCCGTGTTGATCTTGAAGCAGTTGAAGAACTGCAATTGTCAGTTGCTAATTGCATCTCTATCTTCACGAATAATTACTTACGTCCACACACTTGACATTATCCACTTCCGGGTTGGTAGGAAAGCGCGTTCCATCGGCGCACTTGTAGCTGCACGGCCAATGCTTGTACCAGTGAGTGTGAGCGTCGGTAAAGTATACTGTCGGCGTGGCTGCTCCTCTGCGAATGAGATGATGCGAGAGGAAGGACTAATCGACGTACACTACGTTTCCAGCGATCCCGTATTCGCTCGAAGCGGCCTTGATGAGATTTTGGATCTCGGTGCAGTTAGTAACTGTATATGAAAAGTAGTAATGATCACTATTGATGGTGTTCCTACTCTAGATATTCAAAATTAACGATTTTCATTAGCGATGTTCTTTTGAACTCTGCTTCCAAAGAGTCACTTATCCTCAGTCATCCAATCAGAATGGAATCGGGAATAGATATGAGACCAACCCCATGGCGGTTCAGTAGTCGTTGTTTTTGCTATGGTCGTTGTGATGTCTCTGGTCGCTGATGCGGCCGTAGCGGAAGTAGTCATTGACTTTGCGCTCGTTGTGGGTCTATTTGTCATGGGTTCAATTGTCGTGGCAGATGCAGCGGTCGTCAGACTCTCCTTAATCGAAACATTTTTTTTTGCTTTTAGCATTTCGCAAATGTTAAGTGTTCTCGATAGCATTTAAGATGGACGATGCACTATTTCGGGGAAGTCAGTATCCAAATTCGAACGAACCTGTTCCTTTTGCTGTTCCTCATGCTGTTGCTGCATCTGCTCGGTGGTGCCGACACCAACTGTGTAGCCGTATGCCGGGTATGTTAGCACCTAAAAGGACAGTTTCCAGTTGGCGTTTCCAGTTTTTATCGTGTGCGTAGTCGCCTCACCGACAGCGTTGAAACGAAGTAGCTCTCCGTGCAGGGATTCTTGCAACCACAGTCGCTCAGCTGGTTCAGATTGGCACTTGATGCGCTCGTCTGGCCTCCGCGAAGAGTGGCGACGCATGTGGCTGCAATAACGAACGAGCATCAGGTCTGATGAAATCTATTTTTCAGAGTAAGTCAAATTTATATGTTCGAGAACATTGGCGCCCAACGAAAGTATTCAGTGCACGTGCAACTCTGAAAAAATATTCAGGTCCCGTGTTTACCATGTTCCGGCGTGGAGCACCGTGTTTCGTTGTCGGCCTTGCGATAGATGGGATGAGCGCAGCCACACCTCTGCAAGGGTATCGATCACCAAAGATGGTCCCTTCGAGCCTATGTGCGCGAGCAGACTCTAACGATCCCGGAAATTCCGGACCTCGATACTCTATGGACAGATCGGGTACAATGGATGTACCCGATCTAGCCATAGTGTCTCGACCCCTCCATAGTAACTTGATCCTTGCATAATTCATGCACCCCCCCCCCCCCAAGTACTAGTACACAAGTGAAATCACGTACTTTTCTATGTGATTTCGACATATAGATGATTGGATGACATAATGAATGATAAATGAAGCGAACCTCGACGATTCGCTTCTGCGTGCAGGTCGTGAAGCACGCATCAATCGTGTAAGGATACTCAGAGTAGTGATTCATCGAGGGCGCGATTTCATCTACGCAATCACCATACGGCGCCTTGATGCGTTCTGTGCGTGACTGCAATGCATTCTCTGGAAGCGTTATGTGTTCGAGGAAATAGTAGCCGGGGGAAAAAAAGGCCGTTTACTCCGAGTGTCATCATTATGACATGAACGGACCTTGGACAGCGCGATGGACGTCTGGTAGCCGACACCGACATTGAAGCCGCGATTATCGAGCTCTACTAGGGCATCCTCGTCGTTGACTGTCATTCTAACACCGACTCGCGTCGTCGTCGGTAGGTAATCAGTGGCGAACGTGAGCGAGTCATGAAGCTGAAAATCGTGGATCACAGCGACATCGGCTCATATTTAAGGTTGATGCGTTTTCCATTGATATCCAGCATAATTATTTTCCATTCACCAACTGTGAAGCACTTCTCACATTTGCAGTGACAATCAGTCGCAGGCCATGCTGGAGTCCGGGTCTGAACGAGAATTAGTAATTGAAAAAGTGGTATATTTGTTAGACCTGGTTATTGTCTTGTTAGCGCCTTTGTACACGAAGCATCGTCCGTAGACGGGGTCGGGTACAGGTACGAGGAGATCACTGGAATATGCTGCCACATGTTTTCGAAATAAAATCCTTTTTATCAGTTTCAATGACTGCTGGGGAAAAAGTCAAGCGAGGCAATGCTAAGTACTAGTGGTGAATTTGTACATTCGCGTATGCAGTGACTCACGGATCGCAAGTGGTGCCGGCGAACAAGCACTCCGTTACGAGTTCCTCAACGGTATACATGGCGGGATCTTTCTGCTCCTCGGTGAGCTTTGCAGCGAGAAAGACGAGCAGATCATTTGCCCGATCGAGTCGGGCGAAACGGTCCAGGCCCTGGAATTTTTATTGCCGTTGAAACTTCGATATGCTCACCTGGAACCCGTACGAGTTCGATCCTCCCTTCCCTTGCTCTACCGCAGTATACTCGTCCAGCATTCCTTTTATCTCGGCGAAATCGGCATTTGTAGCGACGACACTCCGCTTGAACGGGTTGAAGCTGCAGATGGTTACGTCGGGAAACGGCTGAACAGGCTTCTATCGTCATCTTCCCGTGGAAGCTGCACAAATTATTGCCCAGAGATTGTGTGGCCCATATGTGCACCCGATTTTTCCGCGTTTGCAAACCTGTGATGCGAAAACGATCGTTGTCGAAGTGTCGGCCGGATAGGATATATACTTGAGAACGATTAGTACCAGCTGAACGATGAATGCCGCTAGCCTGAATCGTAGTTCTCCCTGTTCCCTCTCTTTTTTCTCCATAACACAAAATGATACAAAAGAAGAAGAAAATATCCATGTATCAACGATTCCACTCGATAGGGTAAGCTCACATCACGAGGAACATAATCAACCAGAAGAATCGGAGCCATCTCGATTCCGAGTATGCGATGAATCGAATGCAGGCCACCGTAGACCATGACGCGAAATCGACGAGAATCGTCGAAATCTTCAGCTTCATTCCGCCTCCACCTCGACTGCGTTTTCAAATGAGTAAAAGAAGGATGTGGGTGTTTTCGTCGACTTGGTGGAGTCTAGTTTGTCGCCCGGGGCGATTCGACCCCGACGTGACTTCTTACCAGTTGTGTGTCGACCCGTACCCGTTGTGGGTGGGATAGAGAGGAGTCAGTGATTGAAACTTGACTTAGAGGATGCAACATCAGAGTTAATTGTTCGATGATTTATGCGAGACATGTTTTAGCATCGTAGTTTGTATTCTTTAGCCACGCGGATTTCTAATCGGCAAGTCAAATTGGCAGTGTACGCATATTCTTGACAAAAAGGACAGCTATCATTGTGTTTGTGTTGGTGAGATTCGAAAATATTCATTTTCCTTTTCTGAACAACTCGAAAAAAAGCTCGTTGATAAATATCAATCGCACGACAGATGAATTCCCTAATCTAGACAACTGCATAAATATAGGATTGGCCGCTGCTATAATCTTGTAGCTATTTTTTTACTAAGACCATACGATTGTAATCTTCTTTTTTTCATTTTCTTGCAGATTATCATCCTCGAAAATGTCTTCCAAAGAGGAGAATGGTGGGTGTAGTACACGACTTGATTTTGTGAGATTCCGTTTTCGTTGCATGCAGGTCATCGGAAAACATTCCTTATGCATCACTCATCACCTCCATCGCAAATTGAACACATCTATTGTACCGTCGTTTTTAGTCATGATGCTTGGTTATTGTCAAGACAGATCGCGAAAGCTTTCGCTTATTCTAGACTAGCAATCAGGGATGATTACAGTAGTGTTAAGTGTGATATTCGAAGGTACAGACAAGTACATATCAAGCTATGTATTTTACTATGATCAGAAGATTACGCAGTGGTGGTCACGTTTGTGGCTGGATGCTTGACGAACCACGATATCACAGTGCTTCTGTCAGGTCCCTCGAGTGCGCTTGCTTTGCATTGCTGGGGAGTAGGCAGCAATTGAAATAATAGTCTAATCTAGCGTGACTTTACATCTACTATTCTTTGAACATTTCGAGCATCTACTTGAATAGCGAATAACAGATGGTATTCCCGGAATAGAATAGAATATTGGCAGGTTCTTGATAAGATTCCTCATTAAGATCACACTGCGCAGATGCTGTGGATATTTTTTTCTTGCTTTTACCGTAATTCATCCAGTTCCTTTATCGATCTCGCTACATTCGCGTAATTTCTACCTGTTCTTTGCAACTAAAATTTTAACATTTGAATGATGAGATCTTTCAGAACACTTTCGTCCGAGGAGAGAATCTCTAATCCGAATCCATCTCATCTCTCTTTCAACCCTCTCTGCATCCCTCGCACCTCTCGCGCAGTTTTTCATTCACAAACATCCCTCATCACTCTTCCATTCATCTTGCTCGAATTTTCCACGGGAGAGTCTAGTGTGATTCCAAATGGAGGCAGACACGCATTCTTCTCTCATCGACAATATCCTGACCATCTACCCTGTTGTGCAGGTTGTACATGTGAGTTACTCGGATGAATGAGCACTGTGTTCCAATTGATATTTTTTTTGTAGATTCTCATTGTTGCAATCGTCATTCCTCCAGTAATCCTTCTCCTCACGCAACTGTCCAAAATCGCTCTTCACGATAACTGCCGGTTCATCTTTCTTAGCTTTCAAAAAAGAGAAAAATAAGAGAAAATAGAACAAATAAGTCAGGTTCTTGATGCACGCTTGGGCAACGGCGTTCGTTCTTTCGATCGGGTGTCATCTCGCCTTTGTCATTTGTGATTTTGCCAATGGAAAGTACATTACGGAAAGAAACGAAGATCCACGTGAGAAAATTGCATATTATTTTGAACTGAATTGACTGTTTTTTCAGCGTCACGTTTGCTGATTTTCGCCGTACACGGATTCGCGCACGCAATGTCATCTGCACAGGTGATATCGTATTTCGCAATTCGTATTCGTTTAGTATTTCTATGAACTTGCTGTTATTGTGGAAGAATCTTGTCCTATGTGACCTCTTTCCATATTGCAGGAATTAATGCTGTCGATAGAACGGACAGTGTCATGTGCGGTTCCGCAGTACTATCACGACCAGCGTCTTGCCAAGCGTGTCCTGTTCGTCGCCGAGTCAATATCAGTATGTAATATTCTTGAGATCATGATAATGAGCTCGTTAAGGTCGGCGTATCCATGTTTTTCCTGTGGCAGATATCACAAGGTTGGTTTTTGCAACTCGGGAAATGGCTTCGCCTGAAATAACAAGCTTATATTCCCATCTGGCTTCTCGATAATGAATAGAATTCTCGCGAAGCCATTCCAAGAATAATTAAACTGAATAAATTTCCCTTCCTCTTGCGCTCATTCACAATGAATAAGGAATGCGCGAGAAAGAAATTTTTTTTAAAATTTCGCTGAATCTCAGCAAACGTGCTCATTGCATGCTACATAATTAACACTATTGATCTCGCTTCGCTCATTTGTCTATCGAGCACAACTTGTTATGTTACACGAAGGAAGAAAACGATTCTTGAATCATCGCTAAATGAGAAATACCAAGTGAGACCACGCTCAAAGGAGTGAAGGCTACAGATTTTCACACAGATTCGAGAAGCGTTCGAAGTGACAAGAGTGATGCTGCCCTGTGGAGTGATTAGTTTGGTGATGAAGGTGGGTTGTAAGAAGACAGTTTGACAATGAAGATTCATAACGATTCATCATTCAACTATACTAGCCTCGTGTGAAAAAAACAACATGTTCACGTAAATGGTAAAAATAAAATACACATCTTCTAAGGTCGCTTCCACTCTCGCGCCGTGGATATACGCCCTTCAGATCTTTGACTCCAAGTACACGTTCACTCTCACGGCGGGGGCGTATTTTGCCGTGAGCACAATTCATTCTCGGGCAATAACTGTGCCAAAGAACTGCTAATTTTGCCTTTAGATCGAGTCGCTCAATTGCATGATTTGCTCTATCGTCGTGTTAACGAGACATTCTGGCATGAGACGACTGACGAGACGTTTGTTATGGTGAGTAATTACACTCCAACGCTCAAAACGGAGCAAAATATGTAATTGGGTATCCGATAAGATAAGATTTTCATATTTCTTTAGTACAGTGAGAGGCTGCACACCGTTTTTTGACAGGAAGAGGGAATATCGCGATTTGTTTCAGCGGGAAAACGACTTCATCAATCTGCCGAGAGCACTCTACAGGAGAAACGAGCTCCCTGTACTTTGCGGCGTTGCGAAAGGAGTGGAACTGATAAATGTCTTTATTACTGACTCGGAGTCTGCAGATGCGTTTGGTTAGGAAATGCAGCGAGAAAGTTGTCATTAGCAGAAGGATTTTGTGAATTCTCGACGATAAGGTCGAAATAGCGAGGTGCCGGAGTTGGTGGCCGGGTGCGCACCAAATGAGCGGGGTAGCGGAAATTCTGGAAATAGTATAATTTGGCATTGGGGAAAGATTCTCCACTCTTTTACGATAAACCGAAGAAGAACATGCAAAAAATGAGTAGTTTATTGCGAAATATTGAAAATAACTCACGCTGACACTCAAATTGCTCGTCATCGGCCTCTTGCAGATTAGATTGATGAGCAGAGCAAAAATGGCAACAGCGAATGCACCGACGAACATCCCGAGAATAACGGATGCACAGTCCATAGCTACAATTCTTCATTAGCGATTGCAAAAGATAGTTGTACAGACAGGGAGAGCATAAGAACAAAATATACAATTTTCAGCTTCACAGATAGCAAGATGAGACAGAGAAGAAGGAAAATAAGCGAGAAATAGAGAACTTATCGGCTTGGTAACTGTGATAATATTTTCCCAGTAGCATTAGCGCTTCGATAGTGAGATTGTACAATATTCACACGGGACACGCGTCAATAGCTCATTTGGAGCGGCGCCACGCGATATTGAATCACATCAGAGTGCAACTGTAGTTGGTAGGGCAGAAGGTCGGATGGGAACATTCGGATAAGAACCTGCACTGATCTTCTCAGACCCAAAAGCATCCGATCGCCTAAACTCATAAGCAACGGATTGTGTTCATTTTATCGATGGTATTGTGTTCGGAGTGGGGTGGGATCGTTCATTTCAATGAAGTTCCGCGTAACGCTGATCTCCACGGACAGATTCTTCTAGAGAAGAGTACAGTCGGAACGCCTGTCTCTCATTTCGCAATGCTCTCTCGCAGGACAGACCGACGAGAGAGCAAATTGAAGAGGGGCGCGAAGTTCCGAACCAACAAGGTCGGATAATCGCCCCCCTTTCGTCGGGGTTCGATCTCTCTAGATTGGCCCGGCCAAATCCGCTAGACTAATCGGACACCCGTTTCATCTATAAATTGGATTGTAAACAACATCGAGTTTCATTGCACTTTTCTCTCTTTTTGTCCGATATGACAGTAATTTTAGGCATGCAGCTGCTTTGCTTGATAAACTTGCTTCCACTCGTGCGAAGTGCCGCGACGACTGTCACAATTCCCAAGGTGAGGAACCGTTTTTCGAGGAAAGTATCAAAATTTGGGTGGTGAAGTGAAAATGGGAATTTCTGAAAATTCGCGTTGTTTCATTCGTTCTTTTGATTCAAATTTGCACAACAAAAATATTTACTTCAGGCCAACACCTCGGCGGAATTCATCGAGCGATTCAATGTCATCGCGCAGGGCATTGCCGAGGCTGTGGGCGTGATGAACAATTGCTCGTCAACGGTAATAAATCAAATCCGCCATGAAACGGAATAAGTAGACATTGGAAAAAACAGTGATTGGGATATATGAAGCATTCGGTAAAAGAGTGTGAGAAGAAGCATTCGTTCAGATATTCGAGAAGTTCGTCAAGGACGACAAGAGCGCGACGTTTGAGAATCTGAAGGCGTGCGTAAAGGAAAAGGTTCTTCATTTTCTTCTTCATTGTTCACTTTGTTTGTATCATTAGCGCATCATTCGCCTAAGTTCACAGTGTTTCGTTCAAATTGACGTTATTTCAGGTCGATTTCGAGAAGCAGTTCAAGAAGCCCCTTCAGGACTACAAGACGCAGTTCCAGCAACTAGTCGAGGCGGAAAAGGCTGCGCTCACGACTGTAAGATTTCGATGTTTTATCTATTGTATACCACAGTCTTGTCACTAAACGAATTCAGAAAAGCCAGTCCGCGATAAAGACTCTGAAGGAGAAGGCGGCAAAGTTGCGAGCAAAACTGGAGCAGTTCGGCAAAACGATGCTGGTAATGTTTTGCTCACTCCAGACTTACTCATTTTAACATCAACAATAATCATATCGTTCCGATGCGAAACTGTTCTTGGAGACGAATTTGAAGAACTACTTGTTCCATTCAGAGCAAGCTGAAGGCATTCGGTGTTATGATCAAGGAGAGTGATTTCGTGCAGGGAATGAAGAAAGCGGCGGAGGATATGAAGAACAAGGCAATTTTATCGTTGCTGTTTTCGATAATCCGATATCCTGACCGGTGATTGTGAAAGTGTTTCAGGTCGACAAAATGTTCGACAAGATCAAGAACTTCTTCGGATGAAGAATCGGACGCGAGACTCTAGTAATCACGTTGAAAAATAGTGTGATAAAGTTGAATCTAAATCTGCGACTGCAGAAATAGTACTGTGCCTTGCTGTATTCCATCACAAATTTGGATGAGAATGTAAAATGAAACCTCTTTCTTTTTTTGTGGCTGATACATAGAAAAAACAACCTAAAGCAACAAAAAGAACACGCTTACTTCACATCGGAGCAACCTTTCATTTCTGATTGCTCAATCGGTGAACTCTATGATCTTCCTTCTCCAATAATCTCCGTGTTATTGCACTGAAGCTACGAAGCGATACATCCGTATCAACATTGTTTTCGCTTCAGCCAATCTCCGCTTGGACTTTCGAACTATTCTAGGGGAATGGATGTAAAATCGTCTCCTTTAGATGCCGCTCTCACCAACTATCCGATTGTTCAAACAGCTCATGTCAGTTATTAGTATAATTTTTCTCGAAAATAAATAGTTCTTTGAGATTTTCTTATATTCATCGCATTTCCTCCCGTCATCTTACTGCTCACTCAACTGTCGAAAATAGCGTTGCATCACAATTGCAAGAGAGCGCAAGAACCGTTTTTATCATATACTTTTGAGTATACAATATATTTTACATGGATCATTTTTCACAGATTCATGTTACACGCGTGGGCATCGGCGTTTATGCTGACCATCATCAGTGATTTCTTCAATGGAATCTTGGAGAAAAAACATCTCGGAGAAAAAATGACGACCCACGTGAGCCATTGTCGTGTGGATTATTATGAATAGCAGTCTAGTATTTATCAAAATCACATATTTTACAGCCATTCGCTTATCAATGTCAATTGTCAATGGTCGAGGAATGGACTGCACTGTCAATCTCTTGTCAATGTCAATTGTCAATGTTCGAAGAATTGACTGCACTTGGGGCGATCGACCGTACAATTTGCTTCCTTTCTTTACAAATGACGAAACTGCAAATATTATTACTCATCGCTCAACAATAAGTTTGCACGGTTGAACCAACTTCCGAAATGGCTTCACGTTATAGAGAGTTATAATAGGCGCCAATGAAGACATGAATGAGATGGGCTAAAAAATATATTATTTCGCATGTGCTTTCTCTTACCCAAAACATTGAATATTCGAAAAATGGAGAATTTGAGATGCGGCTAATCATTATAATATATGATAATGTTGAGAGCAGAAAAAGGATAGGTAAACAAGCATGAAGTGTGAGAATCTGCCGCACATCATTGTGACTTTACTTAAACTCAAAATCTTACTTTGACCAAGCTTCTGTGCATTTCCCTCGTTCGATCGCTCATTGATGTTCCTTTTGCATTTATTTTGCTAATTACCTTCAATAAGGCCGTTTGCATAAAAATCGAGCATATCGAAAATTGCTCGGAACTTTTGAGATTTTTGAGCTTTGCCCTTGTTCGGCTCTTTTTCTAACAGCACATCTTTTGAGAGGAAAAGCCCAAACAGAATATGCTATGTCGGGAAAGGTGGTCAAATGGTAAATTTTCGTACATTAAGCCATATTATTAACACAACCACTACACTAAAAATAACCTTTTGCCTTACGATAAATGAGATAATACACAAAGGGAAAATGGGAAGCACGATGTAGGCTTGCACAAGTTTGACCAACGTGCGTTGACTATTGACGCGACCTAAAATTAAATTACAAAAACAGACAAATATTTTTATAAAGATTACCTTCAATGACATAACCTTCGAAATGATCATGTTCTGGATATAACCGAATAAATGCTCTCCTCACTTCTTCCGACGGATCGTTTATGAAAAACGATATGAACTGAAATGCATATTTCATCATGAGTACATTTTTCATTCCACACGTTGCTGACGTTTGACTACCTTTCGAGGGGGCGGGGTTAGGAAGAGGCCGAGAGGAGGCACGTGACCTGTCATAGTACCCCCTTCCTTCCCCCCGCCCTCTCTCCAAGAGAATCGATAGCTCGCTAAAC
Source organism: Pristionchus arcanus (assembly GCA_900490705.1). NCBI lineage: Eukaryota > Metazoa > Nematoda > Chromadorea > Rhabditida > Neodiplogasteridae > Pristionchus > Pristionchus arcanus. The sequence goes on from LS487421.1 coordinate 50,791, forward strand.
AACACACTTCGTTTGCTGAGCATTTCAAACACACAATCCATTAGAAAAAAACTCTAACCAAAAACGCGAATGAAGGTAGATAGATTACGGCACAGAATATGATCATTTTCAACTTGCTGGGAGGTGAACTAAGATTATACTTTTTTAGAAATGGTTTCCAATTTGCTTATTTTTAGTCAGAAAACCAACTATTCGAGAATATAAAGTCTGTAGCACAGTGAAACTACGATGAGAAATAGTGATTCCGCTAGAGAATGCAATGTGAATGCTGAAACAGTTTTTCAGTATTTGAAAATCGAATCTTGCGTACAATGTAGTGCGTGGCATAGAAGTCCGGACACTTGTGCACATGGCCCGAGGAAGACACTCATTTTGATGTCCTTGAATGCGATAGCCCTGTCAGGATACGATTTATTGAAAATTATTATTACAAAACCTACCTTTCCATTGACATTGTTGCACTCAAACACGCTGCCAAGTCTATTATGGCACTGTTATACAAAATAACAGTGTAGGACCTATTATATCAGTATGTAAACCGCAAACATATCACAATTTTTTCTGACCTCCAACTTCTTGGTGATCGACATTTTAATGCTACAAGAAGTACAATGTTACTAGTAATTCCGAGGAAGCCAGATATTGAATATATAAAAATGCTGAGAATATCCATATTTGTGAAATGCATTATGAGCAACTACGCTGTCCTTGAACACGGGGAGGCTCCGATATGTGGCTATTCTTTCGAGTAACTTATACTAGCACAAGAGAGATAAGATATTGCTTGTTATGGATATGACAATGTTTTTATACGTATCAATATTTACAGGCGATTGGATTCAAAAAATTGTAGCAGATTGGATGCCAAATTGTAATATCATTGACCATTCCACCAAGACTTCGAAACTGAATTTACAGGCAAGTAGCAGATAGATATTCTTTCTTGGTTGAATGTGGAGGGGCTGGTTTTTTTGGGGGAGGGAGACTGGTGATTTTTTTGGAGGGGGAATATACAATAATGATCGATATTGTTAGAAAGCATGTGATTACTTCAAGCTGCAATATTTGTTGATTGATAGTAATTGCTTTCATTTGTATCCTTTATACAATTATGTAGTGGATCAGATATGTCTGATGGCGACTATCAGGAACTGATCCAGGAAGTAAATTGAGACCAAAGTTTCGTGAAATACCAAGTAAGCGCAGACAGATGTTAATGAATGATTGTGTGGGTTTACAGATCAGGGAAGCGTTTGCGATAATCAAAGTCAGGCTCTGTTGTAGTTATGGGGGCCTTCAAAATTTATGGGGGCCCATGAAAATTGTGGGGGCCCAAGAAAATTATGGGGGCCCATCCAGGACCAATATTTTTATGGGGGCCCATCACAGTTATGGGGGCCCATCACAGTTATAGGGGCCCATTATCAATTGTAGTTAATTCATCAGAAACAAGTGAGAATCGAATGTTTTATGATGTTGAGCGCTGCCAAAAGACAGTAATAGGAAAACAATGATAAAAAATGCAGCGATCAAAATCTCATCAAGCGAGCGAAAAAAATTAATCGAAAAAGATCAAAAATCTTGGCTTCTTCGTAGCTCGAGCCGGCTTAGGAAGCAGCAGTTATTCGAGGAGGGCGAGTGACCTTGGTCGTAGTG
>LS487421.1:52886-116478 GCA_900490705.1 Pristionchus arcanus
GATTCTCACTTGTTTCTGATGAATTAACTACAATTGATAATGGGCCCCTATAACTGTGATGGGCCCCCATAACTGTGATGGGCCCCCATAAAAATATTGGTCCTGGATGGGCCCCCATAATTTTCTTGGGCCCCCACAATTTTCATGAGCCCCCATAAATTTTGAAGGCCCCCATAACTACAACAGAGCCCAAAGTCATGCTTCCGTGCAATGCCATGTTCACCGTGACATCGGGCGTGTACCTCCTTGCGAGTCAAATCTCTTTTTATTCTCATTTGGTTGAATGTGGAGGGGCTGGTTTTTTTGGGGAGGGGGCTGGTGATTTTCTTGGAGGGGGCTGGACCCGCATGAGAATGAAGCAACTTTATGCACAAAACATCGTTCAATCCGTTTCCGGAGACAGACTGTTCTCATTCGCTTGAGGGAAACCACTCGAGGTTTCCTTGACCAACGTAGTAATTCAATTTATTCGTCCGATGGGAACTGTACATTCCTGCCAGCCATTGGTTCGTGCTGTTTGGCTAAGTGCCGGAATGATTCTCAGTTCATGCAAATAATATGTGTTCACAATAACAATTATCTAATGCAAATGTTCGGAAGAGAGAGTTGTCAATGTCCGCTGTCAATGTTCGAAGAATGGCCTGCACTTGGGGCGATCGATCGTACAATTTGCTTGCTTTCTTTACAAATGACGAAACTGCGAATATTATTACTCATCGCACATTGTACTAAGTTTGCACAGTTGAACTAACTTCCGAAATGGCTTCACGTTATAGAGAGTTATAATAGGTGCCAAAGAGGACATGAATGAGATGGGCTAAAAAATATATTATTTCGCATATGCTTTCTCTTACCCAAAACATTGAATATTCGAAAAATGGAGAAGTTGAGAAGCGGCTATTCATAATAAGATATGATAATATTGTGAGCAGAAATAGAACAGGAAGAGAAGCTTGAAGTGTGAGAATCTGTCGAACACCATTGTGGCTTTACATCAACTCAAAATCTCACTTTGACCAAGCTTCTGTGCATTTCCCTCGTTCGATCGCTCATTGATGTTCCTTTTGCATTTATTTTGCTAATTACCTACAATAAGGCCGTTAATCGATCAGATCGAAAATTGATCGAAATCGATCAGATCGAAAATTGCTCTCGAATCGATCAGATCGAAAATTGCTCTCGAATCGATCAGATCGAAAATTGCTCAGAATTGTTTTTGATATTTTTGAGCTTTGCTGAACCTTGTTCGGCTCTTTTGGTAACAACACATCCTGGCCTTTTGAGTGGAAAAGCCGACACAGAAAATACTGGTCCTATGTCCGGAAAGGTGGTCAAATGGTAAATTTTCGTACATTGAGCCGTATTCTTAACACAAACAAACAAAACTAAAAATAACCTTTCGCCTTACGATAAATGAGATAATACACAAAGGAAAAATGGGAAGCACGCAGTAGGCTTGTACAAGTTTGGCCAACTTGCGTTGACTATCGACGCGACCTAAAATTAAATTACAAAAACAGACAAATATTTTTATAAAGATTACCTTCAATGACATAACCTTCGAAATGATCATGTTCTGGATATAACCGAATAAATGCTCTCCTCACTTCTTCCGACGGATCGTTTATGAAAAACGATATGAACTGAAATGCATATTTCATCATGAGTACATTTTTCATTCCACACGTTGCTGACGTTTGACTACCTTTCGAGGGGGCGGGGTTAGGAAGAGGCCGGGAGGAGGCGAGTGATCTACCTGTCCTCCTCCCCTCTTCCTTCCCACGCCCTCTCTCCCAGACAATCGATTGCTTGCTAAAAAGCACACTTCGTTTGCTGAGCATTTCAAACGCACAATAGATACATAAAAAAATTTAAACAAAAGCTCTAACCAAGAACGCGAATGAAGGTAGATAGATTACGGCACAGACTATGATCATTTTTAATTTGCTGGGAGGTGAACTAAGATCACTTTTTAGAATCGGTTTCCAAAATGCTTATTTTTAGTCAGAAAACCAACTATGCGAGAATATAAAGTCTGAAGCACAGCGAAACTACGATGAGAAATAGTGATTCCGCTAAAGAATGTAATGTGAATGCTGAAAAATGTTTTGAAGCATTTGAAAATCGAATCTGGCTTGCAATGTAGTGCGTGGCATAGAAGTCCGGACACTTGTGCACATGGCCCGAGGAAGACACTCATTTTGATGTCCTTGAATGCGATAGCCCTGCCAAGATACGATTTATTGAAAAATTATTATTACAAAACCTACCTTTCCATTGACATTGTTGCACTCAAACACGCTGCCAAGTCTATTATGGCGCTGTTATACAAAATAACAGTGTAGGACCTAGTACATCAATATACTACCGCATACATATCCAAATTTCTTCCAACCTCCAACTGCTTGGTGATCGACATTTTAATGCTACAAGAAGTACAATGTTACTAGTAATTCCGAGGAAGCCAGATATTGAATAAATAAAAATGCTGAGAATGTCCAAATTTGAGAAATGCATTATGAGCAACTACGCTGTCCTTGGACACGGGGAAGCTCCGAGATGTGGCTTTTCTTTCGAGTTACTACTACCACAAGAGAAATAAGATATTGCTTGTTATGGCAGATTGGATGCCAAATTGTAGCATCTTTGGCTATTCTACCCAGACTCCGATACTGTATTTACAGGCAAGTAGCAGAAAGATATTCTTTCCTGGTTGAATGTGGAGGGGCTGGGTGTTTGTTTTGGAGGGGGGGGGGGTCTGGATGACATGAGTTTATCGCGTATCGAGCGATCTAGTGCGCTCAATGTACTTTCCTGCGCTGCAATCGGAGTGGAATTGAGTTCTTTTATCAATCATTTTCCGTTTAGACACCTGTATACTCACAGTGAAGCCATTTTATGCACAAATCATCGCTCAATCCGTTTCCGGGGACAGACCAACTGAAGGAAAGCCGCTAGAGATCTCCCTGGCCAGTGTAGTGCGACAGGAGGAGACAGAGGGCGTCCTCGAGCGCATGTCGTGTACCGTGATCGTGCGATATGTCTGCAAGCTCACAAGGTTTTGTCTGCATTTTGACAAAACTCAACTTCTTTCCCATCAACGGAAAAATAACTGACCATTTCGCCGCGCGGTCGTTTGCACAGCAGGAATAGGATGAGGGCGATCACCGCCGACGTCACTGCACCAATCCACAGCCCGAGAATGATGGACACGCAGTCCATATCGAAAGACTCAATGGAGTCAATAATCCAAAAAGATATGATAACGACAATTTTGATAAGAAAAGCAGAAAATACGAAATGAAGCGCTAATTCACGCTATTTTCTATCATGGACACGCAGTCCATATCAAGCGACTCGAAGGAGTCAATTATGCGCCTACTCCCAATCACCGTGCAATGTGACTTGGTTATATCTCGTTACTGTCTCACGCCTTTCCGGAAACTCATTAGGATCTCGTTAGAAGGCGACGTGTGAATGTGAAATTATTTGGCAGTTATGGAAAATAGTTAACGGAACGGCTCTGATATGACTGACATCAACTTTTTTTGCAACGCAATGTAGCTCCTCAAAGCATCCACATCTCCAACCTTCAACTATCCGGAAACGCATGACTAATTCGTCTACACCGAACCGAAAATCAATAGATCGCGCTAAGCGTCTCGAGTGTGATAAGAACCGCAGATAAGACGAAATGAAGCGTCAATTCCTCTCAATCATTCAAGCATGCGTCTCATCGTTGCACTCGCCATATTATGTCTGAGACTAAGTGAGATGTTTTCAAATATTTATGTTGGTGAGGCGTACATGAGAAAACTTTCAGCCAGCGCTCGCGTCCGCTTTTCTAATTCGGAAGTCTTGCAAGCGCCCGATCTTCTTCCGTCAAACGAGGTTGATAGATCACTGTGATAAGCTGCGATGTTTCAAAGGCTTGCTACGATACACAATCACATTTATTGATTGACAGGCAAGTTTCCAATGCGTAAATAATTGCAAAGTGTACGTTGATCTGAAGTCGGAAAAACTAGTGGTCACACAAGAGGGAAATGTGATTGCAAAGTAAGCTAAGTGAGATGCAAGCTTTTAAAAAGTTTTTTTTTAGTTTCAAAGCCATTTCCGGACCGAGTGATTATGTTTCTGACGGAGTTGTTCTGAAGGTGAGCCCGATTTTGGTATGGATGTTCGTTCATAATTTTGTTCATAGACAGGAAAGTACAACATCGAGAATCGAGGGGAAATTGATCCTGAATTTGTCTTCTATATTGCGGACACTAGTGAGTTTATTGAGTGTATTTTCTTGCGATATGTGTTTTTGCTAAATCAACAATATTGCACGCGCGCTTCATGTGAAACTGTGAATGCTTCATACAGTGAGTAAATCTCAAATTTCTGCTACATACTAAACAGCGTTGTACTATGTAATATCGAAATTTCACTACTTTCCCATTTCAGCCAATGTTATCTCTTCGGAAACATCAGTATACGTGCTGCCAAAAAGTAAAGGCTTCGTGATGAATGGTCATTATCGCATGTCCACTATTCTCTCCAGTGTCGAAGCAGTTAAATTCTCGGAATTCGAAGGAACTTTCCCAGTTAGTCTAAATTTATCACAGACTTTGCTATGAAGCTGAAATATTCAAAAGAAATTGAGTAAAAAAGTAGTCAGGAATAAAAAAAAAGGGAATCTAGAATGAAGAATGGTAGAATGATATGATAATGAAGGGATCAATTAAATTTTTGTCTCCGACTAGGCAGACCCGTCCAGTCAACTTTCCTAGCCATTCAAAGAGACTAGGAAGTTCTGGGAAGTTCAATCTAGTTCACTCGCGCAGGATGGCTATCCTCGTATCTACGCCACGGGCTACGACGCGGTCAATTCGACGGAGTGCTTTCCGCTGTACCAAGCAAGGTGCGCTGCTGTCCGATCCACAATCAGTGCTTTACAATATTTTTTATACATATATATTTTTATTAGATCGCAATCAAACGCGGATCTCTCGTCTCCTACGATGGCCGCTGCAATATTCACAATCGACTTTGGATTTGAAGGCATACATAGCGTGACGGCGCGCAGTTCGAAGCGTGCGTGTTATTCTTCGGTAGAAATTGTGGAATCTAAATTACGCATAATTTCAGTCCAATATGATCACCACAGAGGCGCATCGACCGTGTACACATCGCCTGGTAATAATTTTGAATATTGAAAATAATCAAACATTTCTGCTTTATTGCTACTCATTCTTAGGTTTCTCTGGCTGCGCGAACAACAGTTCGCCGAACTATTATTCGTCGTCACGCGCACAGGGAGGAGATGCGTTCACCATTGCGTCCGACAGGTGCGAATATGGTTGCACTCATCTGCTTATGTTAGATTTTGTGATCGGATTTCATCCCGCATTAAGGAGCGTTGCATTTGTTACCTCATTTTGTTATAATGCCAAAAAATAAACGTAAGACCCGCATTTTCAGGTAGACAGGGCGGCTCTGAAAAGGTCATATTATTTTCCAAAATGTTCAGAAAGTCACCAAAATAACTCCTATCCCTGCTGGAATAAAATATTCTTTTCAAAATTCAGGATTGGCGTGCAAATTTTTTACAACGGGATCACGAATGAAGATGTGTTCAATTTGACAGTGAATGACTACCAACTTGAGTAAGTAAAAAAGTAATACGGTGCGCAATACATCATTTCCAGGCTGCACGATTCGGAATATAATGAATATAAAGTATTAATGAACGGACCTTATTTTGACGTGGAACTGTCATGGGTGCATGACTCCAATGCGAGCAGCTTCGCATTGCAGTTTGACTTCGGTAACGCCAGACCGATTTTTTTGCTGGAAAAGGGTTTCATTTGATTTTTGTATAATCCAAAAGCTCATCCGCTTCGAGTCAGTACGTTTCAGACGAGTTGACGATACCGACCGCTTCCTCAACCTCGTCAACACCACATTTCCGAACTACTCCAGCTGCAACTACGCCAGCGCAGCCTGCGGCCAAAGGTGTTGTTTGCGAAGTTTCCTGAACATTTGATTGTTATTGCTTGCGCAGATTCGTATTGCGACTGTGCGGTGGACAAATTCGGCATGCCCGCGGGATGGAATTCCACGGAGATCTGGCTGGACATCGTCATCATCGTCGACACTTCTGAAGCGATGGGCCAGAGTTCGCTGGAAGATGTGCGGTGGTTGATTATTACACCTCCTTCACTTCCTGTCGCTCCATCCTCTCCCCCCAGCCAACATATTCTCAGCGTTTGAAATCAATACTCTTGTCATTTTTTTCTTCATTTTGATCGCTGACGGCAAAATTTATGGTTTATTGCGTATTCATAGGCGACCTCGCTCGTTGATTCACTCATCGGCGATGGCGACTACGATGTGCTTATCACGGACACTCGAGCGTCATTCTATACCCGAATCGGCGTTGTCGCAGTGTCTAACAAGGCTGAGGTAAGTACAATTCGATACGGGTCTCCTCTTCATTGTGCACTCTTGTTGGAGTGAGCGGAACGTGTGAAATGAGGACGTCGAGCTCTATACGTCCGAGAACGATTCTTATTCAGGTGCTGTACAATCTGAACATGACCAAAGCGGACACTGTTTCTGTCAAAGTTCAACTGTCAAAAGGAGTGAAGCAAATGGATGTCGTACTGTGAGCATCTATAACATGATTTTACTTCTCAAAAACCACTTGTAACAGAGCTTTCGAGAGTGCACTCGACATGTTCGCTCAAGAATCCAATCCGGAACGTGCGAGTGCGCGTCAGGTCATTTACCTCCTAACTGATTCGGATACGTAAGTTTTCATTCTTTTTTTTCAAATGATTCAATAATATACGATTTTAGTAGCGTAAACTCCGCACCGATCGATGCTTTCAAGGCGCAAGGAACGATTATCGTCGAACGTGAGTAATTGCTTTCCAATTTTTTCTCAAACCAATTCCGTCTAGAATTCGTAAAGAAAGGAGAAACCGAGAAAGGCCTGGATCAGCTCGCTTCGAATGGTTATTATCTCAAGACGAACGGAAGATCGCCAATTCCGTTGTTCTGCAAAGGTGGAAACTGCACGGCGTTAATGAAAAAAATAGCATATTTGTTGCAGCTAACTGCTTCTGTCAGCCCGATCGCACGCCTTATGCAGGCGCATCGAGCGATCCTGCTATGATTGCTGCGGGTAAACCAATTTTCGATATTGTCAACCTCTATTGCATTTCTTCGATGTTTCAGGCGGATGCTTCCATGCACCGACAACGGGCCTTCAGTTCAACAAAGCAGTCACACAGTGCTCGAATAACCACGGCGGCCGCCTCGCTTCGGTTCACGATCAGCAGAAAGCGGGTTTTCTCAATGAGCGTGAGCTTTTTTTGTTTGCTGAAATCCTGAAAATACATCTCACAATGCCACATCACTCAGTGGTGACAAACGCAACGAGCTACAACTACTACTTCTGGATTGGCTATTCGAAGGGCGACGACGGACAGTGGAGCTGGGAGGATAACGTGTGCTATTTGTAGCCTATGGCTTAGAGCTCGAAATACGAGTAATCGTCTCTTCATTTCATGTGCATTCATTTCATTCAAGTGCACGAAAAGAAGAGACCGTGACCTGTATTTCGAACTCTACTATGGATTCCTCAGTAGTAGTATTTCCGTAAAATAAAACCCGGCGTTAAAAGTAGTACCCTGCTAGATTAAAAAAATATTGTTTCAGTCCACCGACCCTTACAAGAACTGGGACGTGAACGAACCAAGCTCGGCGGCAGTGGCCAAGTGCGCGTACGTCGATCAGAGCCAAGCGAAGCTTCCGTGGTCAGTCATTTGCAACATTTCACCAGAATCCCCACAAAGAGTGGTTCACGTATTGTTAGCACATTTGTTACAATGTACTCGAAGTTTACGCGGAAGAAACGCACAAACATTGCACCTATTTTCAGGGGCGCCGGCAACTGTCAGATCGTGTTTCCGTATGTGTGCGAGTACGCGCCGTGTGCAGTGGGCAACAAGAACTGCTGATGCGAATTGCGAAACGTCTCCAATCTGGAATAAAACAGACGGATGATTCTGAAACTCAGAAAACTAGCCAAACGTACATAATAACCACGCATGAGATACACCACTTAGTGCATGAATTCAAGACATTTGCTGTCCTTATCATGTATTATTTTACTTCAATTCTCAGCCAATGTTGACAGTACGCACAGTCATCGTTATAGAGCACAGAATCCAACACCTTGCAGCGACTAGAGCGATCCACCTCCATCGCTACTTTTTTTTTCTGATCACTCACGAGTAGAGAAGCTGAAGGAAGTGTCATTTCACGATTTTTCGAAATCTTTGAGTGGTCGTAGTGTGCGAATGAGTATGGAAAAGTATGCAAGTGTTAATTCCTAACGATGCCAAAACTATTCAAGAACACATCCCACTTTTGAACGGGGTCAAAATATATACATTTGAACGGGGTCAAAATATAATACCTCCCTTGTTATTCAAAAACACTTCCCTCCAACTCGGTATTTTTCACCATTTTTCCTAATATTGATTCTAATATGCAAATGAGGTGTCCTAATCCTTGGCTCATATTTTTCACTTGATGGTAACCATACCTGAACACATTCCATAGTCAAACACCTTCGTTTACATCATCCCCGATTAACCATGACCATTCTTAATTTTTCTGAACCCTTCCTTCAGCCACTACTCACGAGCCATCTGCTCAGCTGCATTATGTTCACCGTTTCTCCGTCAACCGTCACACCGTCACGATCACCTTCAAGTTTTTTCAGTGAATGAGTGACCTTTGCAATAGGAAAATTGGTCTAGAACAGAAGAAAATGCGTCAGATTGCGTCTACTCTGTAGAGCATGAAAAGCATCTGAATCGAAATCGTATTTTCATCGCTCATATTCTTTTTACTATTCCATAACCCAAAACATTAATTTGTTTTTGCTTCTCACATGTTGATGCGGTATCGTTTTTCCTTCAGGTAGATGGATTCCAAAAAGGAGCTAACCAATTTATCCATTTGTGATATTTTTTAAAACTCTGTTCTGGCTTTCAACAATGTTTAATATCATAAGCTTTCCTAAACTGTGGTTCTTACAAAAATTGTGGTGAAGGCGTTGAAATTGGAAATTGGAATAGTAATGGTGCTTCGAAAGAATACGGATATGAGCGACTCCCTGAAAAAAGAAGATATTGCAAATTTCAGATAGCTTTTGAAGAAAAACACTCAACCTATAGCTTTTCATGCCGAACATGATGACAAATGCGTCTACAAGGGGAAAGAATGTGAGCGAAGCAGAAATCAATTTCGGAATGATACTCAGCCGAAATCCCATCATAGGAAAATTGATGGCGCCAGCGCATGGAAGATAGACGAAAATCATGGGAACGGTCATCTAAAGCAATATTTAAGTTGTGCCATTATCAGACAATCTTACTTGAAGAACGAGAGTTTTGAACAATTGTATCTGCAACTTTTTCGTTTTCCCTGACCATTGTACGTCATTGCTTCTAAAATATGCAAGACATTTTACAATTATTTACCGAGAACAGCTCACCGAAAATGCAAGATTATTGAAAACGAGCAAAATGCGATGACAGACATCCAAGTACTCATTATTGCATTGAATACCATAGTGGCGGCAAAAGCCCTCATTCGGAACTCTGCTTCTTCACTCTGAAGTTGAAATTCTATTGCACCAGTCGCCAGGAAAGGCTGACATAGTAAAGGGCGCCAACGAAATTGGCAGTTTTCCCGTGAAATTCCATATTCAGGTATGGCTGTGTGTAATTAACGATCTCCTGATTCGGTCCATAGCCAATGTAACAGTTGGCAAACCTAAAATATATCATAACGAGGAAGAGGTTCGCATGAGCTACCAGAGTGCCGACTGCATGCTTACAACGACGCTAACCAGAATGAAACAATTTCGCCCAGTGAAATATTTTAGTTTGTGAGGCCTGATATTTTTGCTTTGAACAAAAATCTACGATTTCAGACCATTTTGTAGCGATGAGTCGATAAATGAATAGGAGGGAGAGGAGCGGCATCGTTTGAGAAAATGTGCATCCGAAAAAACAGATAGAAATTCTCGAAGTAAAAATTCCATAGGAAAACATAAAGAAGGCATCCTTGTACGTGCAAATCATCTGAGAATTAATATTTTAATTAATTAAAATTTGTTTTATTTCATATATTATAATACTTTAAATTAGTTTGCAATTAGAAAGAATACTGTTACCGGAAGAGTGAGAAAGTGAACGAAGGGGTAGTAAATATCATTCAGAGTAAAGGCTAGTAGAAGATGCTTGTAAGCACCAATCTCCTTGGGCGATTTTTGTATAATGAGAAGAATCAGTAGAATATTTGTTAAAATTGAAACAACTGAAATTCGATTCGAAAATTAGCATATTGCAAGAACTGACCGATGTTAGACAATTCAACAGTTGAGAAGAATTCAAAAAGTAATTTATCTTTTTCGACGACCATTTACAATAATTTTATTTCTGTTGGCTGAAAAAAGGAGTGGTGTAATAGAAGTGTGCAGTTGCGAACAGAATTGAAGATGATTTTTCTGTTTTATATGCAATTCTCACCGATCAATGATGAAAATTTAGTGTTGTAATGACGAAGCCGGAAATAATTTATGTCCTCTTCGTTAATTTCGCCCACGATTTTGTTAATCAACTCACCGAAGCTTGTAACTGTCTGGTATCAGCGAACATTGGTGTCTTTTTAATTATGTGTGTGGGCTGACTTCGCGCAAGCATTGTCCGCAGGCCCCAGGGGAAATCGATCGTCATAGACTGGGGGAAAACCGGTATTTCGAAATTCTTTTTTTTTCAATTTTTTTTGTTTTTTGTCCGTTCACGACCGTTCACGAAAGCGGATTTCTCAATCAGCGTTGGTGCATATTTTCAGATTTTATATTTGGAACACAACATTCATTGCTGGACTCTCTAACATAACCCTACGACTACTATTTGACTACTACTTGTGGATCGGCTATTCGAAGGGCGATGATGGACAGTGGAGCTGGGAGTATGATATTTATAGCCATTGAATTTCGAGAAAAAAAATCCATTAAGTACATGGAGTACAGCACCATGCGAAAAAACTGACGACTGTAAAATCGCTTTGATTGTGGAGGCAATTTTACCTTTTCGTTTTTTATTTCGAAAATAGTTTCCTAGTCTAACCGAGTGCGGCGACCGTGGCCAAGTGTGTGTACGTCGATAAGAGTCAAGCCAAGTTTCCGTGGTAAGCATTTATGCAATTTCACCGCAATTCACAGCCCTTCCTTTTTTTATTAATTTGACTGGATAGCCTCGATCTCAAATCTCAGCCAATGTTCACGGTACAAATATGCAGCACAATCTATGCGGAGCCTTTTCCGCGAAACAACTTTCGTTGAAAAGAGTTCACTGTTCATCTCCTTCTTCTCCCAAAACACCCTCGATAGTCCGAATATATTGTCCTCACACGTTGTTCGTTCGTAAATCTCTAGTCGAGGCGCACTAACGGCTAGTTCTTGGATAAATGCACCTGACAAAAATCACTGATATGTGAAATCCTGATAAAAAAGGACGTACTTAGGCGCAAATCTTTGAAATTTCTGACACATAAAGATATCTGCTCTACTTTGTGCTTGCGACACATATCGATAAGTGCAGCCCTGGAATAGACCGTGAAGGAAGGAAAAAATCCACAATTGAAAAACAAACTTTAAGTCCTCATCGCACTCATCTTCGTATACTATCAGATGCTTGATCATAACAAGAGCACTGCGAATGACGTTCAACTTTTGCAGATTGAGATATTGCAGGCATAATTCATCGATGGACGAGCATCGCGCGAATACTCTTGCCAATCGATGGCGATTATCATGCGTTGTTCTTTTGAGCATAATCCAGTACGCAAATAGTGCGAAAAATGCGAGATGAAAGATGAAAAGGTGATGGGTGTCGAGGAGGCAAAAGCTTCCGAAAAGAATGAGAAAGGGCAGAACTGCGAATAGGAAGTCCATTCTTGATGAGATACGCAGGGCAGGACAGTAGAATTTGCCTGACTAAAAGTTATTCGGCATAAATGGATAAAAAAAGAAGAATTTTAAACGCACCAGCAAGTGAGTGTTCCATCCCCGGCATACTCCTTGGAAGTGCTGCTTGTCATTGGGTGTTTTGAACTTCAAAAACAACGCAACATTGCTCGATCCATCGCCAGCAATTCGGAGGGAATCGACAGGCAGTCGGAATTGGATGTACTCCAACGCACTCGCATTCCAGTTTCGAGAGATCTAACAACGATAACATTTGGAAAAACAATATTCTATTTCGGTACAATAAAACACTTACTAATCGCAAGCTGTGCACAGAATGTCCTGTATCTCCCACTAGTCTGACGATGATTCGGATGATATCCGTAGGAAGCGAGCCTATGGCAGGCCGAATTGAGTCAGTTATCTCCGGATCGCAATGAACCATCATGGAAAAGTGTGCAACTGACGAGCTAGGAAATATGGCGCGCATCTTTAATATGTCTTCGAAGTCGTGGCCAGCATCTCTCTAAATGCATCACATTCCATGTAAGAAATTTGTTCAGTTTTGAGTTCGTGAGCGAGAGACAGCGTAGAATTGAGAGACGAAAGCATTTCTCTCCTGTTTTGCCTCTTGCTTATCATTGTTGAGTTTTCTGACAGTATTATCGACAACATGCGCAACATCGCGCTGTCGTCCCTCCCCTGCGATGGTAAAATGGAGAAGAAAATGGAATAGCATCAGCATCTGGCATAATTGAAACCGAATAGATTTATGGCACACTTAAGAATACCGAACTCTGCTTAATATTTTAATCTAATGAAGAAAAATATTTTTCTACTTGTATTACACTATTTGTTCAATGACATCTATTTATTTGCAAAGCATTTTAATGTTATCATTTCCAATTCGCATAAAAATCAAGTCTATTACGATATTCTCCGTTCTTATCTAATTATGCATTACTATTGGCAACGTTATGAGACACTATCTGAGAGGACTCACATACAACCGTACATGAAAAAATAAAATATTCTGCAAAAATGTCCCTAGGAGTAACTTGTGACGTAGAATCCGAAAATCGACCTTAGAAAGTCGTATCTCGAAAACTGAAATTCTTATGGTATGCGTCATTGGGTGAGGGGGAACATACAAATTTTTGAACGGAGCTCTAAAGCATCCAATGAGGTATAAAATCTTACAGATAACAAAAATATAAAAAAAAACACAAAAGAGAGTGAAAGGCTAGCTCATCAAGAAAAAAAGTTATAGCATTTTTCTTGAGAAAAATTTCAACCGTGAAAAATAAATGCAGAGTGGGGTATTTTTGAAGTATTTTATTGAATTCTCCGTAAAAAGTTACATAAGTGGTAATTTTTTCAGATTTTTAAGTTTTCTGCAAGTGAGTTTCCTGAGTCGTCAAAGACGCCAAGTTATGCGTAAATGAACGATTTTCTGGTAGTTTCAACGTGCTATCTATGAAATACCATCTTATTCTTACTGAAATAGTGTTCTTATGATTCATTAAGAATTATCAATAACAAAAAGTTTGATTACAAAAACAATATTTTTCGAATTATTTTGGACCATGACCCGGGGTTCATGCTTCTAACGCGTGATCCATGACCATGAACCCGGGGTCATGGTCCGAAATCGACCAAAAAAATTTTGATTGAGAATTTTCAAGAACTAAACGTCAATGCATAGTACTGTGTCCCAATAATATACAGCACTTCGAAATAACATAATAAGAAAAAAAAAAGAAATAAAAAAAACATTTTTAAAAAAAAAAAAGAAAATTAAAAAACAAAAAAATAACAAAATAAGATATTTCGAAGTGCTGTATATTATTGGGACACAGTACTATGCATTCACGTTTAGTTCTTCAAAATTCTCAATCATAAAATTTTAGGCCGATTTCGGACCATGACCCCGGGTTCATGGTCATGGATCACGCGTTAGAAGCATGAACCCCGGGTCATGGTCCAAAATAATTCGAAAAATATTGTTTTTGTAATCAAACTTTTTGTTATTGATAATTCTTAATGAATCATAAGAACACTATTTCAGTAAGAATAAGATGGTATTTCATAGAAAGCACGTTGAAACTACCAGAAAATCGCTCATTTACGCATAACTTGGCGTCTTTGACGACTCAGGAAACTCACTTGCAGAAAACTTAAAAATCTGAAAAAATTACCACTTATGTAACTTTTTACGGAGAATTCAATAAAATACTTCAAAATTACCCCACTCTGTTTTTATTTTTCACGGTTGAAATTTTTCTCAAGAAAAATGCTATAACTTTTTTTCTTAATGAACTAGCCTTTCACTTTCTTTTGTGATTTTTTTTATATTTTTGTTATCTGTAAGATTTTATACCTCATTGGATGATTTAGAGCTCCGTTCAAAAATTTGTATGTACCCCCTCACCCAATGACGCATACCATAAGAATTTCAGTTTTCGAGATACGACTTTCTAAGGTCGATTTTCGGATTCTACGTCAAAAGTTACTCCTAGGGACATTTTTGCAGAATATTTTATTTTTTCATGTACGGGTCATAGTGAATTTTGCTCAGTTCTCTCAGATAGTGTCTCTTATAGGTCATCCGACGCATCAAACTAAAGTGACGAGTGGCCTGTGATTGCATCAGCTCACATTCTTATCGGCATTCTTTTCTCACATTCTTTTCAATCATTTTTGAACTGTTGGAGGCATGTGAGCCGGGTAAATAACAGCACACACAATACGATTTGTATCCTCTATTGTGTCCAAAGATTAGCTATGGCGGAAAAACAATGTGCAGGAGGGACTCACGCACAACCGACTATTGATTCGATATTTAGCAGAGCTCGAATAAAGAGAAGCCACCTCTTCACGTCGCATCGACCGCGCGAAAGAGTGCGCGAAATGAAGAATCGACGGCTCATATTTTTAGCTCTAATTTAGATTTTTTTATCCCACCTTTATGCTCGGCTACGATCGGAGTATGGCGACTTAGCACTCGAACCAATGTGGCAAGCTCTATTGCCATCTGAGAAGGAATGTTGCTAAATGGAACAATCCCCTGTTAGGGGTGAGAGAAGTAGATTGGAGGGGGAGTTCGCAATACGGGTCGCAATTTGTTCATTTTTATCACTCTTTCGTCCCTCGACCGGACGAGAGAAAGAATGTGAGACAAATAGACGGCGAGGTCCGTATTGCACATACTAGCTTGGAAACTACGATTATCATGACAATATGGCCAGAATTCCTTCCTCTCTCGGAGACTATTTTGATTTTTCCGCAAATTTTGCTCTCTTACGAACGTTCATTTTACACCGGTAATTATCATGAGTAATTTTCGATAAATTTCGACAAATTGTGAGGGCACATGTGCCATCGCCATTGATAAGGCGCCATTGTAGAAGAATGATGTTGTGGGCGAAATTTTAGACGATGGCATTTCTGCTGTGTTCATAATCTCTACTATTTCTTTCTGCTGATCGGAGAGCAGTTACCACTAATCATATTTCCAACGGTTATTTTTGTACATTAACATTTGTACATTGCATTTGCACATACGATAAGCAAGAACTGTAAGATAAATGGTAGTCGAGAGAGATACGATACTCATCAAAAGGCACAATCTTCAAGCAAGAATTGTCCCGCAAATGGTTGCCGATAAAGATACGATCCTCTTCGAGTTCTTCTTTTGTTTTGAAGTGTCAAACATCGGTGATTCATTTCCTTACATAGCTTCATAGTTCACACTCGAACCAAAATTGCAGTTATTTCAATATTTGTAAACATTTTCCTAACTTATCTCATTCTTCTCAAATCTCCAAAGGAAATTGGTGCATACAAACATTTTATCCTAGCATTTGTACTCAACGATGTCTACTACCCTGTCATTCACATGCTCACCCTTCCGGTAACGATTATCCTTCCGATTTAGCAAATTTGGTTGTGAATTTCAAGGTAATGTGCACATACAAGGATGCTTTTATCATGTTTTCCTATGGAATATGGACGTCGAGGATTGCCAGCTATATTTATGCGTGCACATTCTCGCAAACGATGCCGCTCTTGGCCCTACAATTCATTTATCGACTCATCGCTTCAAAATGGTTGCTGAAAACATTGAATTTTTTGCAATTTGCAAGTATCAGGCCTCATAATATTAAATTCTTCACCGGACGCAATACTTTCATTACGATCAGCGGCATTGTAAGCGTGGAGGCGGCACTGTGGTAATTCATGCAAACCTCGCTTCGATATATTCTATTTTTAGGTTCATCAACTGCTACATTAACTATGAGCCGGATCAGGAGACCCTTGATTACGCACAACCATTTCTGGATGAAGAATTTCATGGAGAAAAAGTCCACATCATTGGGGTTCTTTACTATGTCGGAATTGCTTTGCGATAGCGCGAAATTGAGATTCAACTTCAGAGTGTAGAGGGTAAGGCACGAGTGAGGTCTTTTTTCGCCACTATGGGATTTGATTTGATCATGATCACTTGCATGTCTGCAATTACATTTTGTTCGTTTTCAATCATTTTGCATTTCCGGTGAGGTCTTCAAGTTATGTTTTTAGTATCCTATTTGAATCTTCTAGAAGCGATGACACGCATTTGTCGTGCAAAACTAAACAGTTACAGATCCAGCTATTCAAGACTCTTGTTGTTCAAGTAAGCTGACTTGGCATCCCATCTATTTAAATAATATTATTTTAAGATGATTGTTCCGATGATTTTCGTATATTTCCCGTGCGCAGGCATCATTAACCTACCCATGCTGGGATTTAGGATAAATGTCTTTCCGAATTTTATTTCTGCCGCTACCACGCTCTTTCCTCTTATCGATGCATTTATCATCATGTTTGGCATGAAAAACTACAGGTGACATTTGGGTAGACAACCTTTTTTTGTTTATCTATGTAAAAGGTCAAAATAATAACACACAACACATTGTTATTTCAGAGAAGCGGTGAGTTCAATCGTATTATGCTGTCCTAGCAGAAGCAACACCCTGAACCCAATTTCGAATTGTACAACAATGCATATAACAACAACAACATTTGTTAGAACCAGAGCTTAGAAGCACTTATGGTATTGATTAGGAATTGCAAATGAAAAGTAATTTAGCTATGTTTTCGCTATGATAATTAGTATCGAAATGCAAGCAAGTGATGATAGTTTACCAAACTATTTGCGAAGTCATTCAAATTTTGAGCAGATAAAAATATACACTTTGTTCAGGGTTGTTCAAAAAAATATTCATTGAGAGTGAGCGTTTACATGCATTTTCCCCGATGAACTCATTACTATGATTCACTAGCTTTTCACTGGCATTTTATTTGTCATGCCGTGCCAGACATGTATCGCCTTTTTTATAATTGTTATTGCCGATTTCGCCGGTTTGTTCGCAACTCATTTCTCAATTTTGAAAGCGCGCGCAACATGTTTCGACGTGTTTACGTGTCTCAACTTGTTTACAGTTGCGTCACCCGTTTACGTGACTTTCGCAATAGCGAACAAACCAACAGACATCCTGAGACATCTCTCCTTATTATGGAGTATGATAATGTTTTCGATTTATTTTGATAAATTTCATTGTTCCAGCTAGTATGTGCAGGTTCGCATTTTGATGCATTCAATACAGATATTGTTTTTCATTTTTCTTTGAGCATCAGACATCAGTTCAGCTGGGAGTAAGGAGTCAATTCCATATTAATTCGAAATTCGATGCATCAAGTTAGAGTATCTTTTAGACCTTGACCAGTCCTTGCTCTTATCGTCTATCAAAAACTTCCGAACAATTGGGAGACATGTGAGACGGGTATATAGCAGCACACATCATGATTTGTATTCTCTATTATTTCCAGAAATGAAAATTAACATTAGCCACAAGATATACCGTAAGAGATAACATTAACGTTATAGGAAATAGCGGAAAAACAAATGATAGCTATTTCCCGAAGAGTCACTATCATCTATTCGAAATGTTGATTTGTCTTCGCTATGACTGTATCGTCGCTAACGGCTGTATTTGTAGAGTATGGAAATTGAACAATTGTGACAAGCATCATTGTCATCAGAGAAGGACGGTCTGCCGGTTAAAGGGCAGCATAAGTAATCTGAACGGGCACCCGAGGAGCGGGGCTCTAGAAGAGTAACGGACGACGGCCCCCATTATAATACCAATATCGAACCCAAGATTATAACAAATCTTCTGCACATTGCTCATTACAATTACTCTATGACAATGACTTCCTCTGAGAAAGCATTGGTTGTCGTAACACAGGTATTAGGAGACAATGTACCGATAATGGACCTTTGGGGAACAAGATTTGTCAAACATTTTTTAAAAAATCTCTTTTTTTTGTGCTTAGAATACCCTAGAGGAGAGGATTCGATGCATTTGGTGTATTTGTCCCAGATCCGGCTTTTAGGGATTTTCAGGTTCCGGACCCGGCTCTGACGTTTCTCAGCTCCCAGATGAGCTAGAATGATGGGTTTGCGCCCATAAAATGCGGAAAAATATTCTGACTTTTATATCTTGACCGAACATATAGGACCGAAAATAAAAATGATATAAATGAAAAACCGAATTTTCAACAAAAAAATGACTTCAGAGCGTTGAGGGAGAGTTTCGATTTTCTAGTGAGGCCTTTTCTCGCAACGATGTGATTCAATACGGATTGGGATTCAACGATTGGTTGAAAATGAAAGCATATTGACGAAATTATGGAAAAGTTTATCGATTATTTCGTCGTCAGCTTCCTTTGTGCTCATTAAACACCGATCACTGGGTAGACAAATCGTTTCCCACGGTTATTTCTGTGCGCGACACGACTAACATTTCCCTATCACATTTGCACAATCCGATAAGCAAGATTTGTCTGGTAAATGGTCGTAGAGAAAGATACGATACTCTTTGAATTCTTCCTTACTTTTGAAAAGTCGAACATCGGTAGTTCTTTTTTTATTTCTTTTCATAGTTTCGAATTCAAATTTCAGCCGCTTCGATTGTAGTAAATATGATCTTAGTTTTTCTTATTCTTTATAAATCGCCAAAGGAAATTGGTGCGTACAAACATCTTCTCCTCGCATTTGTACTCAACGATATCTACTACCCTATTATCCACATTCTCACTCTCCCGGTAACCTTTTTCCTTCCGATTTTCAGCTGCATATTTGAAATTTCATATTATTTCCTCCTACAAGGATTCTTTCTTCATGTTTTCCTATGGAATTCTCACTTCGAGGGCTTCAATCTGTCTATACGCATGCACATTCTCGCAAACAATGCCACTCCTAGCTCAACTATTCATTTATCGCATGATAGCCGCAAAATGGTTAGCAATAATCTAATAAATACAATTTACACAATTTTAGGCCTCACAAACTATTCTTATACACCGGACGAAACTGTGCAATTCTGGTGATCACCAATGTAGGCGTTGTGGCGGTGCTTTGGTAACTCGTGAAAAGCTTCCTCCGATGATTTACTATTTTAGGTTCGTTAACTGCTACATCAACTATGGGCCAGATCAGGAAGCGCTTGAATACAACCAGCCATATCTTGATGAACAATTTCACGGAGAGACCGTCGAATACATTGGAGCTCTTTACTATGTCGTATTTACCTCGTATCGATCGGCGCAATCCAGATTCAACTTCAGAGTGTTGAGGGAGAGTTCCGAATGCGCGGTTTTCTCGCCACAATGGGATTCAATGTCATAATGATCACTCACATGTCGGTGATCGCATATTGCTCGTTCGCAATAATCTCGCATTTCCGGTGAATTTGTTTTTATCGCTAGGTAATGCTTTTTATACTTCTAGAAGCGACGACGTCCAATGGTCAGACAAAACGAAAAAGTTGCAGATACAACTGTTCAAAACTCTCGTTGTTCAAGTGAAATTTCTTGAAAACCACTCAACTGAAATATTCTTTCAGATGATTGTTCCTATGGTTTTCGTGTATCTTCCCTGCGCTGGAACCATCAATTTTCCCATGATATGTTTACGGATGAGCATCTTTCCGAATTTGATTTCTGCGTCGCTGACATTATTTCCCATTATCGACGCGTTTATTATCATGCTCGGCATGAAATGTTATCGGTAATGGATAGACAGATTGTATTTTGGCTTACCAGAAAATATGATCTAAAAGTAGCAATGTCATGAGTAAAAATACGGAATCCAACATAATTGCCAATTTCAGAGAGGTTGTCAGGTCCTTCGTCTTATGCTGCCCAAGCCCCACTGTGATTCCAGTTTCGCTGCAAGCCGCATATACGACCACAATTTAGATGAAGGCGTATGATGTTAGTGTAGTGCATAAGTGACAATCAATTTCATAATCACGATAAAGTACGTAATTCGAATTCGCAATTGTTCACTTTAATTGGAAGGCTGAATATTTATTCAAATACATGAAGAAAGCGGTATTTTGTACGAATAGAGATTTTGTAGAAGAGATAAACGATAGATCAAATGTGTAATCGGTGAAGTGACGACCATAGCATAAAAACTCACGTCTTTATTTTTGTGAATTCGTTGAGAGAGACCTCATGTAACATCGATCAGCGAGGTGTTTAAAACTTGGAAATACAAATTTCTTGGCAAAAAATTGGAAAAAAAGAAGGAAAAATTGATTTTAGCATATATTTTTGTTGGGGGTTTGTCGGATTGAATCAAAGCAACGATCCCCGGGAAATTATTCACCATTGCGGAAAACGTAAACTGCAGCAATAGATAGGCGATATGATACCAATGTTCGCAGCTGCCCAATAATTACAGCCTTGAATGTAGAAATAGATAGGCGTGAGCAAAAAATATTCCAAGACGCAGACATTATCGCATACTCCATCTTAATTACTTTTCCCTTGTGCTCAACTCAGTTAAAAACATCTTGTAACGGTATTATAATTTGCAACACTACACAACTGCTAGCTCATCCTTTTCGCACAACCGAGAAGAAAGAATTTCCTTGTTGATGATCGCAGAGAAAGATAAATTTGTCTTTGAATTTTTCGCATATTTTGAAACGTCGAACATCGGTAATTTATTTCTATACGTAGTTCACCTCCGATCGAATTAAAAATTGCAGTTGCTTCGATTTTGTCCAATATTATCTTAATTTATCTAATTCTACGTAAATCTCCAAAGGAAATTGGTGGGTATAAACATCTTCTGCTAGCATTTGCACTCAATGATATCTACTACCCTCTCATCCACTTCCTCACTCTTCCGGTAACAATTTTCCTTTCACCTTACCCGCTATGCGTTTGAATTTTCAGGTGATTTGCTCCTATAAGGATGCTTTTATAATGTTTTCATATGGAATTCTCACTTCGAGGCTTTCCATTTGTCTATTTGCATGCGCATTCTCTCAAACTATGCCCCTTCTTTCTCTGATGTTCATTTATCGACTCATCGCTACAAAATGGTAGATGCAATGGTTGCAAAACTATAACATAGCAATTGCAGGCCACAAAACATCAACTTCTTCACTGGGCGTAATTGTTGCATGCTGATTTACGTCATTGTAAGCGTGGAGGAGACACTCTGGTAGCTCATGTGAACTTCACATGGTAGTCCACATTTTAGGTTCGCCAACTGCTACATTAGTTATGCGCCGGATCAGGAAACTATTGCGTACGCACAAGCATTTCTGGATGAGGAGTTTCGTGGTGAAGTTGTCGAGTTCATAGGAGCTCTCTTCTATGTTGGATTTTTCCTTGCGCAAGTGGGGTGCAATCGCGATTCAACTTCAGAGTGTTGAGGGAAAGTTCCGCATGCGTGCATTTCTCGCCACTATGGGATTCAATGCGATGATGCTCACTTGGATGGTCATTATCGCCTACAGCACGGGTTCCATAATAATGCATTTCCGGTATGCTCTTTCTGCACCTTGTTCAGCAGTCGGCCCTTGTAGAAGCGAAGTCGTGCAATGGTCGGGAAAAACGAAAAAGCTGCAGATGCAGCTATTCAAGACACTCGTTGTTCAAGTGAAATTGCTTACCAATCAAACTTTCGAAATTAAAATACTTTTCAGATGATCGTTCCGATGATTTTCGTGTATTTGCCGTGTGCTGGGATCATAAATCTGCCAATGATGGGATTTAGACTGAACATCTTTCCTAATTTGGTTTCGGCGTCGACCACACTCTTTCCTCTTATCGACGCATTTATTATCATCTTTGGCATGAAAAGCTATAGGTAAGGAATGGGACTTGTTCATCAAAAAAGAAGTTGAAATAACAATAGAAAATATCGTAAATATGATAAAGAAAATTAAAATAAATATATTTCAGAGAGTCAGTGAGATGCGTACTCTTATCTTGCTCAAGCATACGCAACATAGTGACTCTACATTCGAACTCCAACGCCCAAACAACAATATTTGTGAGGACCACTGCTTAGCAAACTTGGTGTAACGGATTACTATGTAAATTATAATTCCCTGTAAATTGTACCAGAATACTGAAATTGAATAAAATGTATATATTTTAAAAATAATGAACAAAACGGATAAATTGATTCAGACGATACATGTTTTTAAAAAATTATTAGAACGTGATCATCGATGTACGGCATGCCATAAATACATCTCGCTTTGCTTTTTCTCATACTTACTCTCTCAATGGCGCCGTGTTGCAAGTGAGAGTGCCATTCACTCTCACTTGTACGTCGAGCTGAAAAAAAGAAATCAAAATATTGGCTGTGGATAGAAGCAGAAGATCGACTCTGTTAGAAAAAAGCCAAAAGAAAACATCGTTTTTTTAGCGACAGACGGTGCTGTAGGTGAGAGTAGAGTGCATGAACTAATGGAGATGTAAAAAAATCATGAAGAAGACTAGGGTTGGCTAAACGATACGTGGCACGTTTAGCTCCCTCTCCCCTTGCTATTCCCTAGTTGCAAGCGAGGGAACATGTGGAATGAAGAGAGTGCTTCCGATCTCAGGGGCATAGAGCGTAGGGGGAGCTAACCTGCCACGTTTCGAGTATCGTTTAGCCAACCCTAATGCAGCCTCAGACGACTTGCCATTCAGAGACCAAAAGATCGAACCATCGCAAAGTGTGTCGTGCATGTGCGCGTGATGTGTCCCGCATGTCCATGAATCAACATCTCGCCGAGATCAAGCAAAATTCTCTTTCGATCTGGGGCTATCAAACAGAAAGAGAGAAAGGACAACGATTCATTTCTCCCCGGAAACTGGCTATGATTATCACATCGACACATCTCACGGCGGAAATGGTGAATAGTGAGAAAAACCAGATAAGATGAGCGGCCAAGATCATTCGTAGTCTCATGTCAGATAAATAGACGCTGCTGCGCGCTTGCCATCGTCAGAGCAACGAAATCCTTTTTTTAAATAAGGTGGATTTTGGCCAGTTATTCCAACACATTATTCATTATAAAACTCTGCTATTCATTGTTGTGCAATTGTCTATTTTTCAGTGTGGAATTCGCACGAGAATGCAATTGTTGTCAGATTAACATTGACATATCACAGGTCGATGGTTCATTCGAGTCAATCGTGCCCTTGCTGTTTTCCGACTAGCATAACTTGCTGTTTTCCGATCAGGGTAAATCCTCTGAAATCCGTAGAGAAATATATATATATATATATTTAGGAAGGGGTCCTGTTCTTCACTTCCCTATGCATGATCCTGCAACTCGCAACGTGCGCTATTTTCCTACTATTCGGTGAGTTCAAAAAATATTTTTTTCCAGAACGTGAGCGTTTTAAGCAAGAATTTAACCAGAAGTATCTTGTATTTTTGTTTAGAATTGTTCGTGGCCTTGGTAGCAGTTGCTGTCATTGTGCTGTGTCAAATCTTCTTTCTGATTGTCTTTGTGAAGAAGAATCCGTGTCTGCTGAGATTCTTTGTAGCATACGAAGTGAGATTTTCTTACTGAGAAGTCTGCCTTTTGCATGCTGAACTCGATAAAAGTCGTGCTGTTCACTTTGAGCAAGTTGGCAGACGAAAGTTCGACTGAATCAAATCCAATATATTTACAGTATCTCTGTATTGCTGCGTTCACCGGATTGTTGATGTGGTCTGCAGCACTATTGAGCGACCCGTACGGAGAAAAGTTCATGAATCCGTTTTTGTAAGCTTTATTCTTCTTGAATTGGAGCTGCATTATATCTGGTATCGATCTCCCACAGAACGCAAGTGACGGGATAGTTATGTTATTGTTCTTTTTTCTGCGAATATAAACCAATTTACTGTCAGGAACTTTTGTGTCGACAACTTATCTAATCTGATTTATCAGGATCTTACGATGCAGCAAACAATGAATGATTGCGTTACTAGTAAGCGTGGTAAAGTGCAAAAGTAATAGAAATATAATGGTTTTCCAGAAGTGCAATTTGTCTCGGGATGCATATCGGCTCTGTCATTTATTTCGGTGATTTTGCAAGGTAAAGGAACGTGGACAGATAAACCACTTTCAAATGTCCAGTCAACTATTCTCAAAAAATATTTTACAAGTGAAATTATAGGAGTCACTGGATTCATTCTGGATAAATACACAAGGAGCTTGGAAGTATCATCACAAAGGTGATTAGTTGACACATTCTCTTCGAATTTCGCCTTTTTGGGGTTCAATGATTTTCCTAAACTGTTGTTTCCTAAACTTCAACATTGATCTCAAAAAATTTTTTAATCACACAGCACCGAGTGGAGATGAAAGAAAACACAGGAATGAAAACGCCGATTATGTTGTATCATTGTACATTTTTAGGAGACGATTCCGATCCAAATCGCTGAACACCACCTGTAATGAACACAATTTACCCGGAGTTGGTGAGCAAATTTTTACAACAAAGATCGCCAATAATATTTTTTTCTAGAGAAAGTCCGTTCGGCCGCTGCTGTCTCGTTCAATCTCACTCCCGAACAAAGGGTTGGCTATTTGTATTGCAAAATGAAATAAAGCATGACAGTTTGCTTTGAGGTACGAGCTGGAAGCGTGCTGTCCACTTCTTTGGACGGAAAGCACAGAGGACAATCGTAGTTGAAACGCTGAGATGTCTTGACTATTTGATAGCCACATTATTCATCATTTTTATTGCTTTGATTATGTATTGCGTAGATCGTGTATAATTTCCCCTTCCCTTTTCATCATGAAGGAAATCCAAGAACGTATTATTATCTAAAAAATTGTAAAGTGTAAATGACAATACTGTTTATAATTAGTAGATGTGATATTGTT
This sequence comes from Pristionchus arcanus, assembly GCA_900490705.1. Lineage (NCBI taxonomy): Eukaryota > Metazoa > Nematoda > Chromadorea > Rhabditida > Neodiplogasteridae > Pristionchus > Pristionchus arcanus. Next base: position 78,153 of record LS487421.1, read on the forward strand.
GCGGCCGGTGTGTCTCAAAGGAATAAGTGACATGTGAAAAAACACAAGATGATCATTTCTAAGAATTGATGCTTGGTACATACTCAGAACACTGGAATTTATCTCTTCAATGAAAATAATCGAAAAATTGATGATGAATCACAAACTTCATCGCAGTTGTGTTGCGGAAATCCATGAATCCAGTGTGATTTTCCGCGCTGGTTCGGTTTTCTGGAAGTCATCATACTTATTATTTGCTGATCCTTGAACGAACCTTCCGGAAGCAGGAACAGAAATTAGTGCTGAAAATCACTGTCAGTGAGTGGACGATCGAGTGCATTCCAATAATTTTGAGCATGAACGGCACTATTTCTAAATAATTTTGAATATGAGCTGGGTCAAAACTGCGAACCAGGCTTGTCTATTTGAATAACTTGCTGCACGACAAACCCAGTTGATGGTAGAAATATGGTGACTCCGGGAATAATAATCTGAGTAGTCATATCAGAATAATTCCTATGAAAAGAACCAACAAAATACCTGAGCAATAAGAGATTTTGTTAGACGTCTGTGACAATTGCGCGTTTTCTCGCTTAATATTTGCATCCGATTCAGGCAGTACAGAGTGTGGAAGCAGACCTATAAAATATTTGAATTTGAACTGGCCACTTCACACCATTGAATCACTTGAACTTACTCACCAAAAGAAGAAAAGTAACACTCGTGCCGATGGCTGATCCGTAAACGACGCCATACATAGGAATACTTGACGGAATTATACATCCAATTCTTTTTCTGATATTAGTCGGCCATTGCTTCGAGAGCTTCTGAATAGAGTCTATTTGATAATCTGATTGATTCAGCAATTTTTGTGATTGACTTACCTCCACATACGAATCGATAGCGACCTCGGAGTTCTCCATGGCGAACTTAATTATGCTAATCATTAATGGAAATCAGAATCCACATACCTCTAGAAGAGGACCTTGAATAATTGTAAGAGCTATCATGAATACTATAAATCCTCCAAGTTTTGTATGCGACAGTCGAAATCGGTGGTTAAGAGGGAGTAGAATCTTCAGAAGACATTGTTTCGAGCTCACATCTACGGAACATACTTGATTTCTGTACAATGCACAAAACCAGTAGAACGTCGATACCGAGCCTACGCCGGTTATCCACATTTCCTGCATTTTCATTTAAAAATTTAAAAAAAATATATTTATATTCTCACATAGCCTAGTGACGAATGGACATGAAAAACCGTATCGAGAATTCCTTCGAAATACATGCAGGGAAGCGGAATCATGAACACTGGATCCATCAAAATTTGTAGATGAAAATCAACTAATAACGAGGTGACCTAAGATTTATGTTAGTTGTTTCTTTTCCGTTATTGCTCACAGTCGTTCCAATGAGAAGGGTCCTGTACGCTGATGTGGCATACGGTAAATATCGAACGAGAACGAAAACGGCTAACGAGCTCACTACCATGGAGACCAATGTTGTGATGTATTTCATCATGTCGAATAGTGATCGCGACGATTCAGCCATTGGTTCGATCATGATTCCGAGTCTCGTAAATCAGGTATCTGTCAGGAAGAGGATTTATAAGAAGTATTACGAAAGAATGATACGAATAAGCATAAACCATTTGTATTCTATCGTGTAATCAGGAAGTCAACCACGTTTGCACAAGCTACAATCGATGTTTTCGAGCAGAATAAAAAGATACTATAATTTCTAGCAGAATTCTAATACATATAACCAGAAATCAAATAACTTGTACGCATAATATCTAATATCGCGAAACCGAAGGTAAGTGAATGATTTCCATGGGGAAATTAGGGTTTCCGGTGCGAATACCAAGAATTGTCAAACGTTATTTCACACCGAGTCTGTGAAAAAACGTATACGAATTCAATTATTGACGCGCTTTGATCTTGATGGATACGCGTTCCGGAGTGACGGATGTGCAACCGACCAACTTCAGCTCTGCGATCTGAAAGGTTATTTGAATATTGAGATCGTCAGCTAAGAGAGGATAAATGAAAATTGAGTTATAACAGATCGATTTATAGACAATTATAAAACTTAAGAAAGAGATTTCGATGATAATAATACCTGTTCATCAGCAAGAACGTCAAATCGCCTCAGCAGATGAGCGAGCGCAATCTTCTCCTCCATCATTGCAAGTCTGAATAATGAAAAATTTGATGAAAAAATATAGATGTTTATCGATTTCTACCTCATGCCGATGCACACTCTCGGACCCGCTCCAAATGCGAGAAAATTTATCGCGGCAACACGCCGATTATGGTCCAGCCACCTGAATTGATTCGTGAAATTCGTATTTCTGTGTTGATTTTGTAGTCTCGATAGGTCTTTCTTCAGAGGATAGGTGAGAGACCTAACCGCTCCGGTTTGAACTCATCCGCGTCCTCTCCCCATAACTCCTTGCTGAAGTGCACGGCGTACGTGTCACCAATTACTGTTGTCCCCTGCAAAAAAAAATTATTTTCGAACCATACAGGGTTCAAACATAAAATTTCAACGAACCTTCTCAATCTCATATTCGCCAATTCGCGTGTCCTTCGTGCAGCATCTTGCGATGGCTCTGGAAATTGTTTTTATTTCCTTAGCTTTTAACATCGTCGGTCTCTAGATCAATATCATCTGCTAATTATTGTTTGAAAAAGGGAAGAAGAAGACGGGAAATGGCGCACCGTGCAGCGAGGGGGTAGAACCGGTGCGTTTCCCTGCAGACGGCGTCCAAATAGCGCAGCCGCTGCGTGTCTTCGTACGAAATGGACGCATCCTGGCATTCCGCGTCGATTTCTTCCTGTTGTTTTGAGATAATGAGAGATAAAACAACAATATCATACTTGACATCGTCTCATCACGTCCGGATGTCTCGACAGCATCCATGCAGTGTACGCAAGCGCGTTGGACGTAGTGTCGTAACCTGGTAAAGTGCACTTCCCACGGTTATTTTCATTAAAGAGAGTCTGCAGCCAAATATTTTTTATCGTATTTGCACTTGCGATTTTTTGACAAGATAGAGCTCAAAATTCTAAGAATTTTGAAAAAAACCGCATATTTTTGCGATTTTTTTGAAGGCAGTTATGATTTATGGTGTATTGAGGGTTACTGTCGCTCAAGAAAAAAAAGATTTTCTGTCTTTTCCTAAATTTTTATTAAAATTAACTGTTCTGAGTAGAAAATCGGAAAGCTGACTTATTTTTGACTGTCAACTGACAAAAAAATTACAATTTTCATTAAAAATTACGCTGGTCTTAGCGTTTAACAAGTGATATTAGGAAACAACAGACACACCACGGTGGCAGGAGCTACAGTACCTTGAAACTTTGAAAAATCATAACTGCCTTCAAAAAAATCGCAAAAATATGCGTTTTTTTCCAAAATTCTTAGAAAAGAAAGCTCTTTATTCTGAAAAACACTTCATTTTTGACTGCCGACTCCCTTTAAAGGGAGAGGGGCACGAATATCTGGCTAAGCTCTATGCCAAACGATGTGGCACGAGCACCCTATAACACTTTCGAAACTCCCATGTTTTCAATTTTCGTTTTTGTTATGTCCGATTGGCTGGGTGCCAAGCGCCCCTGATCGTGCAGGCAACGAGCGAGAAAGAGAAGAGCAATGAAGATACGGTACATGCAAATCGGCGCGCGCCGCTCGCTTATGATAATTGAGCCAGCATTCGTGCCTCTCCTTCTTTAAGAAAGAAGTAGGTAGAAAGACCTGCAAGCAGGAACACGAACGCCTGGCTGATAACCTCATCGACCGTAATCGCTTTAGTTATCTGTAATGAACTCTTCCATTCTGAACCATACATTGAACTCGCTCACCGATTCCACAGTCTTGAATTCTCCTCGGTTCTGAAACTCAAATTCCGCTTCGTTCTCGAGAAAGATGTCGATGAAATCGGCCGGCGCCGAGGGCGGACCGGATTTTTTCTAGAAAATTTGTTTTTTTCCAGAACAGATTGCACTACTTGGGCTCACACGTTCAGCAACCCGCTTGCTAACGGTGGCCTCGATTTCGGCGAACACGCTTATTATGTTTCTGAGCATTGATGTCACAATCTGGAAAGGCACACGGATTTGAAAAGAAACAAGAGCGACCATACAATATGCGTAATGATTCTGAGAACTTTGCCGATGCCCGGGATTCCCATGGCGATGTACGTAAGCGGACGATCGGCGTCCATGAGAAAAATCTGAATGTCGAGAAAAACTGAGAAAAATCCTTGGAGTTGTTCCTTATTTCTGTTGTTCAACGTGTAAACAATAAAAAATATACTGACCGCTTTGAATATCTCGAGCCGCGGATTATTGAAAAGATGCGATTCCTTTTGCCCAATTACGAGGCGGCAAATGGTGTCGAGCGTGAATTCGTTGAAGTAACTGTAAACTTTTTTCATTCAATAAGCAAAACATTTCGTCTCTTCATTCCACGTTCTTTCTCGTCATTCTGACCGGTGAGGGAATATGATGAATGGAGATACTGGATTGTTCATAATTATTTCTAACCGATGGACGTCGAAGGCTTCGCCGTCACAATGACGCTCGCCCATCAGATCGACCATTTTGACCGCGGAATCCTCGACAATCGGCTGTATTTTCTTGAGTGAATTGATAGAGAAAGAGGGCGAAGCGAGCGCTCGCAAGCGCTTCCATCGAGAGCCTCAATTTGCGCTTTTTAAGCGATTTTCTGTGAAACAACTTACCCCGTGACTCGAAAAGGTGAACTCTCGGGTCGTTGTCCAAGTCTTGTGACAGTGGATTCTCCTGACAAGTTCCATTTTGAATCGAGTAATTATGAGGAAACTTACAGGACGAGCATAGAAAGCGTCGAATTGCTTCACAAATACTTCGTTAATCAGGTCGATGTCAGCGATGACCAGCGAATTTCGAACGCCCTCCTTGATTCCGTACACTTTTCCGTATTCCTGAAATTACTAAATCTTTATTTTATAGAGTGACAATTGGTTGCCTTGGTCCACTCATGCAATATCAGAGGTGAGGGCTCATGAAACTTCGTTAGCTCCTTCAAATTTCCATAGAAAAGGCGCGGCTGAGGGCCTGGAATTCCACGGCGACGCCAGTATTCCGACTGCCGTAAGTAATATCTTAACATGGAAATAAGATCCGCAAATAAAAGAATGCAAATGCAAAACTCACTGATAAATTGCGACAATCGCTATGGCTGCAGCCGCTAGCACATACACAATCATTCGCTGCAAAGTGATTTTTGGATTATTTGGGGAAAATAAACCTAAATCAAGTGAAGTTCGTGACACGCTCGCGATGTTTTATCGGAATGGAAAAGAGGGAAAGTATTGCAACGAATTTATTTGATGAATCATTCGCGCCGAGTTGGAAGAGAGGTGTTGGAAGGAAACACGAACTGTAGTGTTGGAAGAAGTCGTTTGCCCGCATTCACGGAAAAAGAGAAAAGAGTTTTTTACGGAATATATTATCAATTCCGTAAATGACATATCAAAGTCACGGAGAATAGTAAGCAGAAAGAAATTGAAACGTTTTTTTTATTATGGCGAACACGCGATGGATCGTCGTTACCTAACGCGAACACACTATTTATTTCTTATCTCTGTCCACGAAAGTGTGCGACTTGTGTACACTCAGAGATCGAAAGGGTGTACTGTCAATATAATTTGTGCAAAACATACGGCGGACAGTGCATTCTTTGTCCAAAATGCGACCTCATCAACCCATGATTGGGACGATCCTATTGTTTTTGACCGGTTCGTTTCTGTACAAAGTGTGCAAAACCCAACTATGGAAACAAATATCCATTGCGAATATTTCAATTGTGATGAGTGCGCACGAAAAAGCATACATCATTATTCCAGTTTAAAGAATGTTAAATGGGTGAAGAAATATATCTGCCTTCAATCATACGTCGCACTATTTTCATACTTTTCATAATCTTACTTTCAATTTCGCGTGTTGCCGCCCCATGGCGAAAGGTCGAGGAGGTGGAGGGAGGAAGAGGCGATATATCTCAAAAGGTTGAGTTACGGGAACTTTTAGCTATGGGAAATGAACGGAGAGTTCAGATCATTTCGAATCCCTCATTTATGTCTGTGTATGTGCGGCCGACCCGCAACTACGCGATAAGGTTGTAGCTCAGTTTCTCGTTTGATTCAATTTGAACTGCTTGAACTTCTAATGCAATTAGTGATACGACAGATTTGGCTCACTATGCTCTAGCATACTCCCCAGAGGAGGCGGAGCAACTGTTAGGAGAGACACTAGAGAGACGAGGTTAGAAAGGTTCAGATTTGTTAGTGGGGTAGAAGACGGAGTAGTGCTAGATCATCAGCAAAGCTAAAACCTCTCCTCTCCCCTGTCTGGCCCATCTTTTTCTATGCACTTCGCGCGCGCCTTGGGTGTTTTGCTGCAGTGTCTCGTGTGTGAATTCAGCGAGCCTTCCGTGTGCCTGCCACACAACACCGGCAGAAATGAAAGAATCGACCATGAAGGGAGGAGAAACTGGGAAATATCTCACCAATGCCTCAACTTCCCAACGACCCATGATTGTGGCGGGACTTGTGCCACACAAAACCGGCAGAAATGAGCGAATCGAGGAGAGTGGGGCAGGTGCAATTCGAAATGGACACATATTTCGTTGCTTTCCTTCAAGGGCGTACGATAGTGGAGTTCACTCTCAATAATTACAATCAGCAGCCTTATCTTCTACAAACATGATGTCTGTGCAAAAGTGTGATGCGTTTGCTTTGCGTCCACGTGTGGGCGCGATTCTTTGATATCAATGTTTGAGTTTGCGTGACAAACTCGGAAGTTAGAGAGGGAAAGGGAGAAAGAGGATGAGAGATAGTAAGGGAACCATCGCTACACATTTATCCCATACCATATGCGATGGATGGAAGGAATTGTCTTGTCTGCTCTGTTCCAATCTCCGTTTCGCATCTTGGCTTCGATGTCTGTCGGTTTGTTTCTATGTTCAGTAGTTCTCAATAGACTTCGAGATGCGCTTAATCGTCTTCATTTCACCTCTCGCTGGCTAGAAAGTAGATGTGAACTGAATAGATACCCGCATTTCGAACTCTAGTTCTCAACTAATTTCCTTGCTTGATTCATTTGTAATTCGTCCTAGAGCTTGTGCAGCATTCTTCAAAAGAACGACACTTGCGGGTCGATCGTACACATGCACACAGAGCGAGGGAAAATGTACCTTCAGGAAACGTGAGCACTTTGCATACCTGAATATTTCAAAAAAAGTGTTTGAAATACAGATGGTCCTCTCAAGAAGCATGTCAGAGTATGTGAAAAATACAACAGATATTTCGAGATTTGTAATTTTTATGCATTGTACGATAAGTAATGTCTCAGCAATTTCGCAACCTCAAATCTGCACTTCTAGACGAGGAGTTCATGTGTAAGAGTTGTCGACACGATCGCTGTCTCAAGTTGGGAATGGAGTACGTCGAACCGAAGAAGCGACGAAGGGGAAGAAAGGAGGATGATACTCGACCCGGTCTGATACCACGGATGATTCCCATCAGAGACTCAGTCATCGACCGAATGGCTGCTCCGTACAGGTTAGCCTGTCAACAATGACAGTTATGTCGTAAGACTGGCCATATCAATATTTTCCTTCTGACATCTTTTTTTCGATTTTGGGACGTCGTATGCGGCCTAACTTCTATTAGACACGGGGATCGTAATATTAGGATCAAATATTTCAATTTGGACCTCTATCCTTTATTGAGTCCAGTCTTGAAATGCAGAGCCAATATTGATTTTTTTTTTAATTTCCGGTCAGCTCTCGACCGACGATTAGTGCGTGAAAGGGAATATGTAGCTGCCAATAATCTCCAGTTGATGAACCACCCTTCCGCGGTAACAACCTTTTTTCTCTTATTTTTAATCACCAACGACTATGTCACTATCTCGAACTTCCAGGAACTTTACATCATTCACTTTACTGTGTATAAAGACATGCTTCGAATTACTGTAAGCGAGTCAAAACAAATTTTGGAAGAAGCATTGAATGAGCACGGAAATCTTTCGGCCGGCGATAAGGTCAGTAATCCATTGATTATGAGCTTTTATGTTGCACAAATTAACTGATTAGACTAATTCTCACCAGGAAGCATTGTTCAAAAACTTCTTTGGGAAATTGCGTTTTCTAGAAATGCTATATTTTTCGTCACAATATTTCGGTAAAAATTCCAAGTGAGCTTCTACGCCAAGTTTCTTCATTCATTATTTAGTTACATGGTATCACTAACAACCTACGTAAACACGAATAACGTCCAGGAATGGGTGACCGTTAAAGATGATGTGGAAAGAAAGGATGAATTGCTTACGTTCGTCACTTGTAGTTCATATTTTCCTGAATCATGATGTCAGATTCCTAAAAGGGTTCGCGGACGAATATCTCGTCCTTATCAAACCGATGTTGCGGATGTGCAAATTGACCGAGAGGGAATTTCACGCCCTGCTTGTTTTTGCTTTCTGCGATAATGGTCAGTTGAGTATATTTTTGAACACTATAAAATCATGAGGAATTATGAATTTCAGTAATAGATCGATCTATCTCTCAAAGAGGAAACTTTTACAATTTTCTATAAAATCACGGAAATCGAAATGTCTTTTGTATTCCAGTTATCGATCTACCACTCACAGCGGAAACATTTGAGAAGTTGGAGAAAATTCGAATGCGATTGTTCAAGGAAATGCAAGATTACTATAGAAATGAATTGAGATTGAAGAATTTCTCAAAACGACTGGGCAATCTCATGATTATTGCGCATGGAATAGGAGTAAGTCTCATATCTTCATGGAAAGAGCTCGCAATTATTTTATAAATGGGAAACGTGTCGATGAATATCGAATTTTATAATGTTTTCTTTCACACATCTCTATTGCAGGAGGCTGGAATTGTATTTTTCAAGGAGTTACGGATCTATGACACAATCTTTGATTTCTTCGCGGACGATCAATTAATTCGCGAAACATTCTTCAATTGATGACTAGATTGTTGTTGATGATAAATACTTCCATATAAACTACAGACATTGATACGACGCTTTTTATTACATTGATGATTTTCATGAAACGACAATAATTGATATCAAGATCTTCACCAAATAACGTGAAGCAATGAAGTGTACAATAAAATGGAAAGATATACTCTTTTCATTGCGAAAAATAGAACGTGAACACACTATTTATTTCTTATCTCTGCCCTTGAAGTGTGCTACTTGGGTATAATCAGAGATTGAAATGGTGTAAAATTGGAATGAAATTTGTTCAATGGAATTAGCGCAGAGCATACAGTGAACAGTGCACAAAAAATGACTATTTTATGGTTGAAGCAATTATATTTTGTTGCCTTGTTGATTACTAAAAAAAACAATTTGGGAGACAATTTTTCCGTTGCGAATATTTCAATTGTGAAAACCGATTGTTCGTTGCAATTGGCGTGTTACAAGTGAGTATGAAAATATTAATCCATTTTGAGTGCACGTGAAAAGGGTAAAGAAAACGTTCTTCAATTTTCTGCGTGTACTTACATTTCGAAAATTAATGTTTAATTTCATTTCGTTAGTCGATTTCGCTCGCAGAAGAATGATAATGGCCTTTACTATCGATATATAAAATCATCATAACCTCTTATCTTCGAACAACATTTTGTCTGTGCAAAAGCGTGACACGTGTGGGAAAAGTATTGTGTCTACCTCTGCATTGATTCTTTGATCTCGATGTTTGAGTGTGCGTGACTAATGTCATTTTAGAGAGAGAGCGAGAAAGAGAGAGAAAGAGAGGGAAACGTGGCGGAGAGGGAGAGGGGGAGAGATAGTGTGACATCGCGACACACTGATAGCAATCGATCGAATATGGAGTTAAGGATCTGCCTCGTCTGTTCCGTTCCAATCACAGTAACGCATCTGGGTCTCGACGTCTGTCGGTATGTTTTCATTTTCAATCAGTTCGAAGTGCAATCGACTTGCGGATGTCTCTGCATTTCACGTGCACAGAGGCGAAACAGTGCGTGTGAAATTTGTGGCCTATGTCTCCACTTGTTCCCTACTGTTCTAATGTGAATAAGATTTTATAAAGTCGTTGCACCGATGTGATTGATGACTTCAATTTTTTTATTCATTTCAGTGCTTGCGCGTCATTCTTCAAACGAACAACACTCGCGGGCCGATCGTTTACATGTATCCAGAGCGAGGGAAAATGCACTTTCAGGAAACGTGAGTGATTTCTAGTGGAAGTGTAGTATATATATATATANATATAATATGATATTGCAATAACAATAATCTTTTGCAACAATCGTTGGTAAAGCAATAATCTCTGACCGTAGAGTTCGAAATATCCTATGTGCATTCAAGACTGTTACGAGTAAGAGAACATTTGGAGCGAAGAGGCGACCATATTTCAGACTTAAATCGTCCCTAGCAATCGGAACACGACTAGAAAACAAAAAAAAACACTTGCAGATGAGGCGTTCATGTGCAAGAGTTGTCGACACGATCGTTGTATCGAGCTGGGCATGGTGTATGTCGAGCCGAAAAAGCGAAAACCAAGGAGAAAGAAGCAAGTGGTCAAAGATGACGCTGCGCCCATTCTGCCTCTTCCTCCGATGATTCTCGCTCGAGTCTCGATAACCGACCAGATGGCTGATCATTACAGGTCAGTCTATATTTTTTGTCGCTAAAATTATCGCAGTCAAACATAACCGAGACGTCTTTGACGAATAATTGTTAGAATTTGCATTGATAATATTAGAAAAAAATAGTGTTTTGCGAATATTTTTTCTCAAATATATAGTAATTCATCATTTCGAGGTCCTCTATCGATCGACGATTACTTCGTGAGCTAGAATATGCATCAATCAATGAGCTCAAGTCGATGGAACATCCCTCCGCGGTATCTTTCTATTTTTAAATTTTTGTCACTCTTTTCATACTTTTATTTTTTTCAGAAAATTTACACCATTAATTTTACTGGTTTACAAGACATGATGAGAATTTCTGTAAGCGAATCTGAACATATTCTGGAAAAAGCATTCGCTGAGTTCGAATGCTTTTCAACCAATGACAAGGTCAGTGATTCATTGACTTTTCTGATGTTTCAATTTACAAAAAAAATGAATATATTGCAATACAACTTTAAGATGTCAGTGTTCAAGAACTTCTATGGAAGGATGCGCTTTCTTGAAATGTTATATTTTTCATCAAAATATTTCGGTGAAGATTCCAAGTGATCGAAAACTAACGCAAAGCGAGAGTGTCAATTTCTTTCATGATTTAGTTACATGATGTCCTTGACAACTTGCCTAAACACGAATAACATTGACGAATGGGTGACAGTAAAAGATGACGTAGAACGAAAGGATGAGCTACGAGGGTACGTTTCTTGCTATTCCAATGCCCTGAATGAATTATGTATTCAGATTTCTAAGAGGGATCGCTGACGAATACCTTATTCTGCTCAAGCCAATGCTGAGAATGGGAAAATTGTCCGATAAGGAATACCACGCCCTGCTCGTTCTTGCTTTCTGTGATACTGGTCTGTTGAGTATGCCGAATGTGGTAATTAAGATGCATTTGATTTTCAGTAATCGATCTGCCTCTCAAAGAGGAAACTTTTAAAATTCTCGATAAAATCCGTTGGAAAGTGTTAGAGGAAATGCAAGACTACTACAGAAATGATTTGGCATTGAAGAATTTCTCGAAGCGACTGGGAAATCTCTTATTCATTGCGCATGGTGTTGGCGTAAGTTTCATATTTGTCGAAAAATATCATATGATTTTGTGTATCTCTTGCAGGAGGCTGGAATTATATTTTACAAGCAGTTACGGATCTATGTTACCTTTTTCGATTTATACTCAAATGTTTTTTGAAATCTATTTTCAATTGTAAAAGAATCAGGCGTTATGTTGCTATTACCTTGTTTGCTTGCTGTTTGCTTTAGAGTCGATTTCGCTCGTGGTCATAAATATTATCGCAAACAAAATTGTAATCATCGACAGCGTTTCTTTATATTACAAATATGAATGAAAAAATATGAAAAAGTATTGTGAAATGTGCATTGTGTCCTCGTGTGCATTGACCAAATGTTTGATTTCGTGACAGAAGGTCAGACGTTAAAGAATGAAAAAAAGCGATAAAGAGGATGAGAGATAGTGAAATCGCGACACATTGTCTGCACACCATCACAGATGGAGGGTAGCATTTGGAGGGTCGCCTGATCCGTTCCTACAACCGCATCGCATCTGGGCTTCTACGTATGTTTCTGTTTTCATTCAAACAATTACAAACGGCAAGTATTTATTTTTTCCTAGATATTATCACACCATATTATTTAAAAGAGAGGAAAAATAATTTCCATTTTTTGGAGTGAGTGCACCATCATAAAGTCTAAAAACGTTATGGAAAAATTGTGGAATAAATGATTATCGCGATCGCAAAAAAAATATTATTGTACTAATAGTGCATAGCAGTGTGTGCATTTCAATGAAACGTAGAGAATACGACATAACGAATCCATGGTTATATCACACATATCGCAAAAATATGACCATCGGCAGACCCTCACTTTATGTTTAACGAATATGATGTCTGTGCAAAAGTGTGATGAGTGCAGTGAATGGTTGTCATGCTCGTGTTTGCCGATTCTTTGATCTCAATGTTTGAGTAGTCTCTCGGAAGTTAGAGAGGGAAAATTGATGCAGAGAGTGAGAGATAGGGGCCATTGGGACACTCTGATCGATAACCATTTGCGATGGAGGATAGGATTTGTCTCGTCTGCTCCATTCCCATCACCGTCTCCCATCTTGGTTTTGACGTATGTCGGTGTGTTTCTGATTTATTTCGAATTATTCCCTTTATTTCCTGTAACAGTGATTTGGAATTTGAAGCAAAACAAAACAATAATCTTATTATTAAATTGAATTGTCACACGGTCTGATAACGTCAATTAGAAATCATCTTGTCTTCGTACTCCAGATGCATGATACCGTTATTCTTTCCAGAGCGTGTGCAGCATTCTTCAAACGAACGACACTCTCTGGTCGTTCGTTCAAGTGCAAGCAAAGTGTGGGCAAATGTACTTTCAGGAAACGTGAGCACTTTCTAAGGGAAAATTTCCCGTACTATTAGGTTGATTCAAAAGTTTCCGAGGTTTTATTTTCTTCTAATTTCTGCTCGTTGCTTACACTGAGCTAGAATTCGTCCACACCATTATTTAGGAGGATAGTGGGCCACTACAACGGCAACTTGAAATTGGACAACGGTTGAATCGTTTACAAGTAATAAGTAATAATGTTGATCATGGTGTGAAGTAGGATAAAAAATGTGTCTTTGAAGGCTTCGCGGCGGCTCTGATTTAACAAACATTAGCGATGCCCTAGCGTTGACCTATAAATAAGTAATGTGGCAAGGGTCCCTCTATCGGTTAAGCACGAAATACCTGGATTGTAAACAGTGTTCTTAGCTGGGGATTGTAATTTGTGCTGATTTCGACAATCTAATTTCGATGTGAACATCAAAAATTTTGCTGCTCATACATTTGTGAATTTATCTCGACCAATTTTTTATGGTAATATTATTAGGATAGGTACTTTACTTTTCAGCATTACCGGATTATCTAGGTTCATGCTTACGAATTCCCTCCGATATATTCTGAATACAATGGGATCCAGTAGGCGCAAGTTTTCAAAAAGGCGACTGCCATTAATTTGGCGGTCGGTGCTGTCCGGTCGCTATAATTTTATTGTGATGCGTAGTGAATGCCCGTTAGATCAGTAAATTGCGTTAATGCAAATTAAGTAGCTCAAAAAAGTTCTAGCCTCTGAAATAGACAGTTCGAATCACGAATGCTCTCACTATGACAAAGAACTGTGGCGGTCTTGTGGTTGCAATTGATAAACCTGCATGTGCGCTATAAAGAGCATTCATGAGCACATAAAATATGGAAATGCATAACTTGATTGGCTATAGAAGAGCAGAGTTATCACTTGTTACATGCAAGTGCAAAAAACCTCGGAAACTTTTGAATCAACCCGATACATAGATTAGAGTGTTTCGATATTTGAATGACAGCTGTACTTGTACAAACAATAATTCCCCAATTGCAGATGAAGAGTTCATGTGTCGGAGTTGTCGACTCGATCGTTGCATCGCGTTGGGTATGGTGTACATCGAACCGCCCAAGCGACGGCCGAGGATACAGAAGGACGTGGTCGAACGTGACATTCTGTCCCCCATTCTGCCCCTTCTGTCGCCTCCACGGACTATTCCTATTAAAGAATCTATAATCGACCGAATGGCGAATCCATACAGGTAAAATGCCACAACAAAGTCTATCGATTTTTGTGGCGATGAGAAAATATCATTGTCGTTCTTGTTCGAAACTTTGGGAGTCGCTCATTATCAGCCGGATATCGATTTTCACGATTTAGCATTAATGTGTGCATTGATTATCAGAAAAATATGAAATTTAAAAAATCAAATTTATTAATTTCGAGGTCAGCTCTCGATCGACGATTAGTTCGCGAACGAGAATATGTAGCGATCAATAATCTCCAGTTGATGGACCATCCCTCCGAGGTAACTTTCTGTTTTAAAAAATAGGCAATTTCTCTCTCCGTAACTTTACTTAATCTTTTTTTTCAATTCCAGAAACTGTATGTCATTCACTTTACTGTTCTACAAGACATGTTGCGAATTGCGGTAAGCGAATCGAAAAACATTCTTGAAGAAGGATTCGCTGAGTATCGAAGTTTTTCGAACAATGATAAGGTCGGAAATTCATTAACTTTTTTTGTTTTTTTCTTCAATTAACTAAGGAATATAACTCATCAGATGTCAGTGTTCAAGAACTTTTATGGGAGGATGCGATTTCTAGAAATGTTATATTTCTCATCACAATATTTCGGGGAAGATTCCAAGTAAGCCAATGCTTTCACAAAATATCAAAGTAAAGCAAAGTTGGCAAACTTATTTATGGTCATGATTCAGTTACATGATATCCCTCAAAACGTGCCTAAACACTAACAACGTTGACGAATGGGTAACGGTTAAAGATAACGTGGAAAGAAAGGATGAATTACGAGTGTACGTTTATCGTTGTTCTAGATACCCTGAACTATCCTTTCAGATTTCTAAGAGGGTTCGCTGACGAATATCTCACTCTTATCGTACCAATGTTGCGAATGGGAAAGTTGACCGAAAGAGAATATCACGCGCTGCTTGTTTTTGCTTTCTGCGATAATGGTCAGTTGACTATATTTTTGAACAATAATATTATGATGAATTATGACTTTCAGTAATAGATCTGTCTCTCAAAGAGGAAAGTTTTGAAATTTTATATAAAATCCGATTGAAAGCGCTCGAGGAAATGCAAGACTACTATAAAAATGAATTGAAATTGAAGAATATCTCTAAGCGACTGGGAAATCTCTTGATTATTGCACATGGTGTAGGCGTAAGTTTCATATTCGTCGAAAATATGCGATCATTTGATTTTTATTATTGGTTTTTAGAATGTCACCCTTTTATCCCTTGCAGGAAGCTGGAATTATATTTTACAACCAGTTACGTATCTATGTTTCGATATTCAATTTGTTCGCGGATGATCAGTTAATTCGCGAAGCATTCCTCAATTGATGTTATCAAGAACAAATTCTCTGACTGCCCTATAAACTACGGATGATGATAAGAGGCTTTGATGTGCACTGATGATTGTGTTGCACGATAATAAATTTGGTATCAAGATCTTCACCGACACATATGCGCAGTGAGGTAGTGTACAGATGCAAGAAGATAAGCAATCTTCTTTGCACACTGTTCGACTTCACTCTCACTGTTCGACGGAGCGCGCAGTTTATTTCATTTGCCAGCAGTCAGTGCAAAAAATGGAAGCAATTATCTACCATCATTAGATATCAAAATCCTGGATCTTCTGGTCAATCGACAGAGTAGATTTGAATTTGGCGACATGCAACCACAAGATCGGACCATTTCTTTGTCTTTGCATAGAACAAGATGAGATTCATTTTGCATTGCAGTTCGTTCCAGAATCATCTAATCGCTGTTAGTTCAGTGGAGTATGCAGCACTGCGTAGCGAGTTGTTGGCAATTTGTCGCGAGTTGTGCGTATTCTGAACAGAAGTTGGTTCGATTCGGTATACATGGGAAGCCACTTTACCTTCCCGCGAGTTCGCAAGAAATCTGTGCTATAAATCACAGTGACCGAGTGCACGATAGTATGCGTTCCGATTATCTTCAGCATGATCGGCACAAATTCTGAATTGTTTTTCAAAGGCATTTGTATATTATCGAGGGGTCAAAATTTGTAGAATTTTTTTCTAACTTGGCGTAAATTCTACTGCGAGCACGTAAGCACGGATCATGTGGACAAACGTGATTGCAAACCTGGAGATTCGAATTGAGCGACATGCTGCAAAATGAATCCCGCTTCTGGCAGTATCAAAGTTGCACTTGGAATTATCATCTGCAATTATTTTGTACTTCATGAGAGACCCAACAACAGCATTTTGTAGCTCTGCACAAAGTGGTTAATAGAGGTACAATAACCGACAGTTCCATTCGTTACCTGGGCAATCAGAGATTTTGTTAGGCGTTGATGATAATGACGCGTTTTCCCGCTGATGATGTTCAGCTGGCTTAGCGTGTAAAGAGTGTGCGAGCAAAT
Source organism: Pristionchus arcanus (assembly GCA_900490705.1). Classification (NCBI taxonomy): domain Eukaryota; kingdom Metazoa; phylum Nematoda; class Chromadorea; order Rhabditida; family Neodiplogasteridae; genus Pristionchus; species Pristionchus arcanus. The sequence continues at coordinate 94,875 of LS487421.1, forward strand.
CTAAATAGTATACGTCGACTCAAGTGACTTTTGAGATATTTTACCAACAACAATAGCGCGTAGCTTCCGCCGAGTACCGCCGCGTAAATACCGGAAATCGCTGCAACCGCTGACGGCACCAAACACTCCGTACGATTGCGAATATTGGCCGGCCATCCGGTCGAGAGTTGCTGAGAAATGGATGAAACAATATTTGGTAATCACAGAAATACCTCAAAGTACGAATCGATGATCGTGTCCGAGTGCTCTATACCAAACTGAAAGCCGTAATACTGCAATGTTTAATGAATTGAAACCTCAAGAATTGGTCCCAGCGATATGTAAATTGAAGAAATTAAAAGAACCAGGAATAGTTTGGATCGTGACGGAAGTCGGAGTGGATGGAAGGGAGGTAGTAGAACCTATTGATTCGTTGCGGCAATCAACGATTATGAAAACCTGGTTACGATGAAGAACACAGAGTAAGTAGGGAATGCCGTTCGAAGAAAGACCAGAGACCCACACTTCCTGGAACAAATTTGATGCAACTCTAATGCTCATTTACAAACATACATAACATTTTGAGGGCTGCAATTTGAACAAGCGATCAAGTAGACCTTCAGCATAGAGACAAGGAACAGGAATCATGAAAACGGGATCCAGGAGAATTTGCAGGTACAGATCATTCAAGGCCGATACGACCTGAAACATATTGCAAACATCAGCTTCGAATATTGGTCGCACCGTGACGGCAATTAGACGGCGACGATATTCCGATGTCGCATATGAAAGATAACGAGTGAGAACGAAAATGGCTAGGGAGCTTAGCAATATGGACATCAGCGCAGTAGAGTATTTAATTAGGTCGAGAACAGCTTTTGAGGACGATGAAATCGGCTCGATCATCTGAGCTATCACAATGGAGTCTCGGCAATGGATTATTTAACGATTTGATTTAAAGTGACGAAACTTCTCCAATGCAACTGGGAAATCAAACTAATTGTTTTGAATACATGAACACGGAAACAAATGCGGAAAACAATTATCGTTTATTTCACGTTCTTTGGATAGATTGTATTCGATCAAGGAGAGTTTCATTTCGGAACAGACGTTTAAAGTCCACGAACGCTTGTTTTATTTCTTCATTATAAATTTGTTGGAATTATTTGAAGAAAAAAAAGCTAAAATGTAACCTCTCGATGAGTGATATTCTTCATTAGAAATATAAGCGACATTAATGTGCTTTCGGTTGTGAAGAGAATCTGAAAGCCCGAAAGTGCAATCGATACTCAATTTATTCCGGGACATGGAAATCATGGAAACAATTAATTCAACAGAGTAGATATAATTACAAATCGAAATGTAGGCATTTGACATCCAAGAATCCACAGAAATTTTTGGCGGGGCTTTTGCCTGAAGATTAGCGTGCGGAATCAGAATTTCTAACCAAATTCACCAACCATTCCAGTCCTTCTGCACAAATCGGTGCTGAGTATCACCGTGATCGAGTTAACGATGGAATGCATTCCCATGATTTTTAGCATGAGCGGCTCGAACACTGCGAACAATCGGCTTGATCATCATATTTTTTTTGTTGTTATTTGCGCACCGGGCGATTCATATTGAAGTACATGTTGTAGAACAAAGCCGAACAATGGCAGTGCTAAAGTGACGCCGGGTATCAGAATCTGCAGTTGTCTTTTCACGGTAATTTCGCCTACTCAGTTTTAATGGCAAAATGTGTAATGCAAATATCTTTGTTATTACACCAGTTTTCCGTAGCTGCATTAAGAAAACGTTGATTGTTTTGTGTTGTTTCTCAGGAAAACTTTTCGCACCTGTGCTATTAGTGATTTAGTCAATCGACGATGCTGCCATCTCGATCGTTCACTTATCGCCTTCACTCGACGTAGGGTGTAAAGAGTGTGAGCGCAGACCTTAATGGGAAAAACGGTCACACTCAGGGCGCAATCTGCCTCCTTCCTGTCTCCCACCCAACCTTTTCTTCTGAAAAAAAAACACTTGAAAACAGCTGACCGCTGACAGAAAGGTGATGCAGATTGTGATCGTAACAGTGTATACGCCAGCTGCAGCGTGCAAGCTTGACGGTATGAGACACTCGATGCGATTGCCGATTTGTGAAGGCCAATTGCTTGATAGACGCTGCAGCAAATGGTAGTTCGCAAGATAGCAAAGCTTTTGCTTACCTGAACATATGCTGCTACGACCTCCGGTGATCTTTCTACGCCAAACTAAAATATTTTTCTTCCTCATAAACAGATCAGAGAACGCCAACCTCCAGAATCACGCCGTGAGGAACGAAAATGAGCACCATTATGGCGATAGAAATTGTTTTGACTGAGGGCGACAGTCGGAAACGATGGTCTGGGGGCAGGAGTATCTGAAAACTGTGCATATTTCAGCGAATTAATTGGTGCGAACCTGATTGCGATAGAGTCCGCACAGTTCGTAGGGAATTATTATTGATGAAACAACGAATATCCAAACTTCCTGGAAAAAGTCATCAAAAGCATGAAGAAGGTTCACAAACTCACATAGCATTTTGATGGGGGAAGCGCGAACCATTCGTGGAGAATGCCCTCAATATACAGACACGGTAGGGGAATCATGAACACTGGGTCGAGCAGTATTTGAAGGTAAACGTCCGTGAGGCCTGACGAAAATCATCGTTATTTATGATTGGGCCATTAGGATGATGAAGCATTATGCTCGTTTTCTAGTCACCATGACCGAAAAAGCGCGAAAAATTAAGAGACGAATACTTCTTCCTGACACTCAATATTATCGTTATCCCTACCGTGATTGCAACCAAAAGAGCTCGATAAAATGCGGTAGCAAAGGACAGGAAGCGAATGATTATGATGACATCTAACGAACTTAGCAGTACGGAAAAGAGCGTCATTGAATATTTTATGATGTCAAAAATGAATTCATAAGATGCTGGTAGGGGATCGATCATTCTTGAAAATATAATGTTAGTTTGAAGAATCAATCACGTGAACGTTTCAAATTCAGTTCCCATCGAACATCTGTGATTACCGGTGTCCACTGTTTCCATGAAAAAACACATTCACCTGGGGATAATAAATACAAAATATGTTCACCGATCAACTATTCGATACATTGTACATGCCTGTTGTGTAATGTTATCATAAAAATGTGGGATATGAGACAGCTTAGGAGCAGAAAGAGGTGAGGGTACGGAGCAATTTTCCTGTAAACGAGTACAACAGTGCAACTTAGAAGTTCTATTCAGAAGCTTGCAAGTTTTCAAAGACTTAAATTCTAATGAAAATGAAAATTGGTTCTTGAATCATTCACGTCAGCCTTTCTCACATTTAGATAGACTGCAAATATTTCGGCAGCATTTTCCGTATGATCGAACATTATCACTCGATAGGTACTCTTACTTTTCTTCTCGAAAAGTGAACTGCGACGGCAAACAAGTGTTCAAACAATATTTCTCGGTCGAGTAATTTATGTTATTCATAATAACATCGAAACGAGGGAAAGATATTTGTAGTTTATTTAATTCTGAGGTTCCTCACTTGCTATCTTTATGCTAACAATAAAACATGCAAAAGAGCGAGGACAGGTGAAAAAAAACAATTTCTGATCCTTTCTTTGTTTTCACACTCCATATTTCCTCAATATTTCTTCACAACTCACTTGCCATGATTGCTCACATAATTCAAATAATTTATTTGAGGTTCTCTGAAACAAATTACACCGAACTCGATCTCTCAAATGAATTTCATAGAAGCTTTTACAAGCGTACAGCTCGGTAAATACTGTTTTTTTGCATTTCTGAATATACATTGAAACTGTTCATTTCAGTTCAATCATTGCTCATAAATATCACTCTGATATATCTTATATTGAATTTCTCTCGAAAGCATATTGGGACCTACAAATATCTATTAATGTTTTTCGCATCGTTCAATATTATTCTGGCCACGGTTCATTCTTTGCTGGACCCTGTAAGTAATCGTTTACTAATTCTTCAGAAAGTTCTTATATTCAGCGAAATGTGAATGTCGGCTATACGTTCAATATCGTGATGAACATTCAGTGGGGAAGTCGCGTGAGTTTTACCTGTGAAAATATGGAAGATATCAAGAGACAATACGCTCAGTTCCTCACGAGCCTCTTCTGCATTGTATTTGAGGTTCCATTCACGCTTCTGGTTATTCATTTCGTTTACAGATACTGGGCAGTAGCCGCGTAAGAATTCATTCCAGTTCTCGTAATGTATAAATATTTCAGGCCGAACAGACTTGCGCTGTTTACTAACCGATATTTCGTTGGCGGGCTAGTGTTCTACGTAGTTGGACTTGCTCCGATTTTGTGGGCTTCATCCCAGAGAACACCGGCGAATATAATACGCATATTTTCAGTATTCAGCTCTGTCTCATGCTAACTCCGGACTATGATACGCCAGACATTATTGAGGCTCGATCAAAACTCAAAAGATCTACGAGTCAAACCGTTGTTGATGGTTGGCTTTCTTTCACTTATTGGGTACTCTATGCTTATCATGGTAACGATAACTTGAGGAACGATTCAGGAAAACGGCAACATGGTTCGCAAATCTATGGTTTTCCTCTTTCTCATCGACACAGTTCAACTTCTGAATCTGACAGCTACGCTCGCTCTCGCGATTCTCACTTATCGCGCCATTCAACGAACCGCAAAAATTGCGAGCACAGCGAACAACAAGCGCCAAATGCAGATGTTGATTGCGATTAGTGTTCAGGTTAGGTTATAATCACATCAAATATTGCATCTCGATTCGTTTCAGACCGCAATTCCAGTAGTTTTCGTCTACTCATCATATTCTTTGAACACGAATCTGCCGTTCTTCGGTGCGACTTGGGACCAATTCGAGAGTGTATCAATGCTGCTTACGGCCCTTTTCCCCGCATGGGATCCGCTAGTGGTTATACTGCTGATGAAGCCGTATCGAGACGGCTTAATTGGCATGCTTCGCATCAGGTCGAAAGTTGCAGCAGTGGGACATTCAAGCACGTTCTCAACAGCATCGGTAAGAAATTCCGATATATTAAAATTCTATGAAATATTGCAGATTCGCCTTTCAACTCAAGCAAATAATGTACGCTGATGCGTTCTTTGAATGTTTTATCAGTTGGAAACAATATTTTCGATGCATTGAATCCATGTTATGTTGTCCCATGTTGTCCCATTTTGTATCGTTCCGAGTATAATTATCGCTGCACCTGCGTAGTTGACATCCAGGAATCCACGGTTATCTTGCGTGTCGGGACGCTTTCCTATCAAAACAAATGTTGTATTTCTCAGCCACATACCGCCCTTGCCTTTCTGAAGAAATCGGTGCTGAGAATGACCGTTACGCAGTGCACAATCGAGTGCATTCCGAGGATTTTCAGCATTGCGGGCACAAACTCTGAAGAATAAAAGGTGTTTTTGATATTATCCTCGATCTTTGATCTAACCTGGGGATTCAAATTTTAGAACATGCTGCAGAAGAAATCCTGATAGGGGCAGCGAGATTGTCAATGTCGGAATCATAGCCTGCATTTTTAAATCTTAGATTGTTGTTATGGGTTTTTTGGGGGGCGGGAAATGGCGCATTTTCCCACTTGAGCCACGAGTGTTTTCGTCAGGCGCCGATGCTGAGATCGCGCTCGTTCGCTGATCACTTTCACATGGCGCAGCGTGTAGAGTGTATGCGCGCATATCTGAATCTTATTTTTTTCGGCTATAATTTTCCGTACGTGAACGCACAATTAGAAATGCGGCATGGCAGACGGTGATGAATAGCATCTGCTCCGTGGCGATTATGATGACACTGGGCGGGACGAGACACTCAATGCGATCCCTGATCCCGGGAGGCCAATTCGTTGAAAGGCGCTGAAGGAATATTCGTTATGTTAGGCAATGTTTTTCCCATAAGTTAAAAAAAATCGACAAAAATTAAGCAATTTTAGTCAAAAATCTACCTGGCAGTACGAATCGATGACCAATGGCGATTTTTCGATTCCAAACTGAACATCAAGTATTTTCGAAATTCATACAAGCATACATCATACCTCGAGAATCAGACCTTGCGGAAAGGAAAGAAGAATTATGAGCATCATTACAGCATATTTTGAAGAATTGGACATCCGAAAGCGATGGTTGATAGGCAGCAAAATCTTGATAAATATTCGAAAACAAAGGAGCAGATGTAATAAACCTGGTTGCGATACAAACCACATATCTCATAAGGAATAATGACTGCAGTTAATAGAGATACCCACACCTCCTGAAGAAATATTTAGTGACCTTCATCTTGCACTGAGCTTACAAAACATTTCGAAGGTGGAAAATTGAACCATGTATAAAGAATGCCTTCATTGTATTGACAGGGAATAGGAATCATGAATATCGGATCCAGAAAGATTTGCAAATAAATATCGGTCAGTACAGATATTAGCTGAATAGTGACGTGTTCTCACAAATTTAAAAATGATTTGTTACAGTAATAGAAATCAGTAGATTTTTGTAGAAGGTAGTTGCGAAAGACAGATGGCGGACAAGAATATAAATTGCTGATGAGCTCAGAATTAGTGATGCCAACGTCATCGAGTATTTTATGGTGTCGAAAATATATTTTTGAGATGGTGTAAGAGGCTCGATCATGCTGAAATATGGCATCATCAGAACGAATAATATCATTCGTATGGTAAAGAAGGTAGTATCGACAGGAAAGCAGTAGATATTGTATCCACATTATTTTGATCTCTGCTAAATGAGCGCTACAAAAAGTGATCTCGAATAATAGCAACTTCTTGAAGTTGCAGAAACTTTAATGAACAATTTTTGTTAGCATTTTTTTGCAGTTAACACAAATATTGTTACAAAGTCACCATCGAAAAACAGCTTTTAGCAAATTGCGATAGCAAATAGCGGTGTTTTTTAAAAGTTATGTGGACTTATTCATTTTATGGGGTCCAAGAACATAATGAGTATCCTGGACCTTTCTTTAATATATGGACCATGAAAATATGGGTTTTTCACTTCTCCCTTTCTCATTCTCTCAACGTAGAAGCTCGTCTAATTGTTGGCGTTGAAGGCCCTTTGAATTGTCTTTGAATGCCTTGCAGAACATTAAATGTGTTTCAACGGCTCGCAGTTGTTTATCCCTGTCAGGAAATCGTGCTACTTGCAGCTGCTTGATTTTGTATCCGAAGAGGAAGTCGATCTTGTGAAGGAGCGGAAGTATTTGCACGAACGTTATCAATGGACCGGCCACATTGAAATGATCGGCATCATTTGGGCTCAGCACATCATGCGGCAACAACCACGATATACAGCAGAATGGGCATAAATTATGGTCTCAGGGGTGGTATTCTTCTTCAATTTTTGGCCCTGCCGAAAATATTTGGCCGCCGAAAATTTTTCGGCTCAGCCAAAAATATTCGGCCAAATTTTCCACTGCTCATTCCATTTTTAACTTATTTTCTGTCTCTCGTTCGGTGTTCAAGTCCGAATGGACAATCATTTTTGACTTGAGAGTGAGGGATAAGTCAATTATAACAAAGTCAAAAAATAAAATCTAATTATTACAATTGTCGCGACAAACAAAGGTCGCCCAATTTTTTTGGAGAAGACACTCAGTCCAAATTCTAGCCGATTTTTTTTTCGGAAATCCTTTGTTCTCGCCCAATATTTTTGGGCGATTGAAAATGAAGGCCTAAAAGAACAAAGGAAAATTCGGCTTTGAGCCGAATGTCTTGGATTTTGGATTGGCCGAAAAAAATTTGGCCGCCAAATATTTTTTGGCCAACTAAGAACAATGAGCCGAAAAATATATGGGCCAGCCAAATTTTTTTTCGGCCAGGCCAAAAATTGAAGAAGAATACCACCCCAGATGCCCAATCCTGCACGACTACGCTCTTTCCGGTTTCAGTCGACAGATTGCCCATAGAATGCGATTTTGGTGGTGACAAGAGCGTGAGAAAATGAAAATACTCTAATATCTCCTTAACGCACATCGCATTTTTGTCATTCTCTTTTCGAATTTTGTCATGCTGTTGATCGGTCATTTTCAGTTCTATCTAGTGCTCTCAAAATCTGTCTCGATTCGACAGAAATTGGATGCAAGAGAGACATGAGATGAACTGATGAAGAAGTTCTCGTGTTGTGTGCTCTCTCGTTCTGTTGCATCTTTCATTCTTCTTCTTTTCCAACAGCCAAATGCACCTCCGCGAGTATGGGTTCGCATTGATATGAGCTGAAAATTATCTATTTTTTGTTCGTTCGTAAGTGGTGGTACTGTAATGGAAAAAAGAAGCAGTCTGTATGAGGCCGTATCGTAGGTCAAATATCGATGTCTGATGAAGATTGCGAGCGGGCTCGATATCACCGAAAGCGGTGTGATAGAATAATTCAAAGCATCGAACAAGTTTTTGGATGATGGCGTAAGGGGCATGCTGAAATTAAATTTGCCTTCTTCAAACACGAAAATATTATGAAAATGTCGAACAGAATGTTCAGCCATATTAAACCACCTTTAGTAAGGGCGTTCAACACCTGTTAAAAAAACACCTGTTGCCACTTGTTCGAGCTTGAATGAAACTGGAAAGAGCGAAGATAAAAATTTGTATGCTGCACAACATCATAAATGCTAGCAATAATAAATGTTATCGATGAAATTGCAAAAATGTTGGAGGAAAAAAGAGGTATAGTTATCTGCTTTCTCCGAATCATTTTATTAGCTCAGCAAGCAGTCTGCGATTGAACGATGAATGTTATATTTATTCAGACAGCTTCATCAAGTTTGTGACACACAGGTCAGCTACTGCCAGTGTCACTAGCGACGGGGGTGATGCTCATCTGCAATGCACCATTAGGCTTAGCAGTTTGAAGTCTAAATGTATACCTTCTTTCTAATGCTCTCGAGAAAATCCGTGCCGAGAATCACTGTAAGCGAGTGAGCAATCGAGTGCATGCCGAGCACTTTCCACAAGAGCGGCGCGAGTTCTGCAAAAATTTACTCGTTTCTGGGGGAAAACTGGGAAAAAACACAAACCGGGCCAATCGATTCGAACTACGTAGATGACGTTCAATCCGAGCATGGGAAGAATCAAAACCAAGCTGGGAATGGTGACCTCAAAATCAATTTGCTAACGAAAGGGATCGTTCGACGAAAATATAGGCGTGATATTTGCCGGATAATACCTGTAAGATGAGCGATTTCGTCAGTCGCCGATGCAATCGGCGCGTTTTCTCACTCATCAGCTTGATCTTGCGGAGCGTGTGCAGGGTGTGCGCGCAGACCTGAGCATCGCGAATCGCCGACTTTATGACACTATCCAGGACATGATCAAGAAAAAATCAAATTTTAACTATACTACTTTCTAATCTCAGGTTGAAATTATAGAGAAAAATTTAAGATTCGAATTTGCATGAACAAAGCACATGGTTGAATTCAGCACATCAATATTAGTCTAGAACTAAGTTTTTGTGAAAATCGGACATCTCTCCACTGAGAAACAACCCTCAAAGTGAAAATGTAGTCAAACTTTGGGATCATGTAATTGTGCAAATTAGCAAATTAAGAATTTCCAACTAACAGAAATCGATGCAGGGCACCTAACCCTACTATAAAATAATGAAAACCCATACTCCCATTTTTTGCTGTACCGAGGGGAGTGCGATTCTTAGGCGAACGCACTGATATGCAGGAATTTTTAAAAATTTGACAAGCTAAAAAATTTCGAAAAATATTCCTTGTGCACTTACAATGCAAAGGAATGCCGCCGAGTAGACAATGACAAATACGAATTCGGGGATTGCCAGGAACAGCTTCGTCATCGCAACGCACTCGTAGCGATCGCGGATGTCCGGAGGAAAATCAGACGACAGGCGCTGACACAGATAAAAATAAGTCGCCGTGCTAAATACTAGGGCTGCGCGTTCGGTGGGTGTCGATATTTCTGCTCCAGTTCAACCGATTTTGCATTTTTATATTAACGTTATGACCAGCAAAGCAGACATAGTCAACAAGTTTGTCACATTACAAATACAAATACATTTGCGCTAACCTCATCGTACGAACTCTTGACTTCATGGGAATAGTCGTAGCAGAGCTGCACATTATTTGTTTCACTTCAGAATAGGAAAAAAAACATACGTATAATATTCCACCTTGCCCGATAATCACTATCGACGATATCAACATTAGCCAAGTTAGAAAGGTCCTTGACATGCGTAACTTAAGATCGTGAGGCAGCAAGACCTATTTGCTGCTGTTAACAAACATGCATTACAAGGTAGCTCAACCTGGTTCCGATACATGGCGCATAGGGCGTACGGTATTCCGATGAACGATACTACGGATATCCAGAAAGACTGACAAATTTTCAATTATTACTGTATTTTACAATTTAGCAGACTTACAATACACATCAATGGAGGTAGATGAAACACAGAATGGAATGCGCCTTCCAAGTAAATGCATGGAAGAGGATAGAGCAAGACAGGGTCAACAAAGATTTGGAGCAGCACATCGCTGATTACTGTTAAAATCTGCAACAGAAATCGATACACTTGCATAGGGCTAATAAAGTCATGATATCAAGTCCGTGCCTTCGTTTGTAGTGATCTCGCGCTGTGATGAGAGATCACACGAAATGAAAAGACGAATTCCTGACAGCCCAAACCAGAACGCACCGTTATTGCAATGAGCAGCTTTCTGTAAACAGTAGTGGCAAACTTCATATGCCGACGTATGACGTAGATTGCCAGGGAACTCAGGAAAATGGCGATTATGGTAGCAAACAACTTCAGGTGCCCGAAAATAGCTTTTGACGACGAGGGAATCGGCTCGATCATTTTCTGAAATGACAAAATTCGACCGGAAAATATGAGAAATTACATAGATACAATGCATATCGATTGCATACATCAGCGTTCAAAACTTGTCGCATTTATTACAGACAACAAAGGGAATGGACAATTTTCACAATTTATAGGCGAACAATAAATGTCTCGGTACTGGAAATTCTGGATAAATAGCGGAAATGCAATTCCGCCTACTCAATAGGAGCGGACAGACATGATTTTCATGACAAACATTAATAAAATAAACTGTCTGCGAATTGTCTGCACAAGAAAAAGTAAATAGAAGTGTGATGTAGATAAAAACTCAGTTTTAAAGAAAGGAGTTTTGTTGAGTGATGGGCAACCACTATCTATTCAACAACCAGACATGCTATTTGTTCATTGTTACTTTTTTATGCGTCTTCAGAGAATACAATGGTTTAATGAATACTGTTCTCTTGTCTCTTTCAAATATACAAACGGAAGAGTCATAATCACGTGATGCACAATTAATCTGCGTATATTCCAAGATAATGTTATCAAACAGCCCATAATTGCGAATGATTTCACAAATTTAACGGTATTCACTAGATCAGAGATCATGCTCGAGCTTGAATCTTTACAGGGACCGCCTCCGGGCTAATTGTCGTGCATCCGATCAGTTTGAGCTCAGATACCTGCAAAATATTTTTATACCATCATCTAAATTGGGCACAAAACAACGGGCACAAAAATGGAACGGGCCCAAAAATTAATAATTCAATACCTGTTCATCCGGAAGAATGTCGAATCGTCTCAACAGATGCGCAAGTGCGATCTTCTCTTCCACCATTGCTAATCTGAATATTTTTTAGCTCTCAGACGAATTAAAAAGAGGTCAGACCTCATTCCAATACAGAGTCTCGGCCCGGCTCCAAACGAAAGGAAATTGATGGCAGCCGTTCGTTTGTCCGACTCCAACCATCTGAATGTTTTGTTGCTCTTCTGACTGTAAAAATAGAAAACATAACCTCTCCGGCCGGAACTCGTTCGCACCTTCTCCCCACAATTCCTTACTGAAGTGCACAGCGTACGTGTCACCGACCACCGTAGTGCCCTGAATTCATCATGATCTTGAAATGTCATCGGCTTGCTCAAACAAGACAGTTAAAGTCGAACGACACTTACCTTCTCAATCTCAATTCCGCCCACGCTCGTGTCTTGCATGCAAGTACGATTGACTACTCTGCAGAATGGACAATTATGATTCTTTCGAAAAATAATCTTACTTGGCTGCCAGTGGATAAAATCGCAGCGTCTCCCTACAGACGGCGTCGAGATAGCGCAGTTGCTGACAATCCTCGTATGAGATTGACGATTCCCGGCAAACTTGGTCGATTTCTTCCTGAAATGTTTTGAGGTTTTATAACTGTTTTTCTCTAAATGACGACCTGGCACCGCTTCAGCACTTCGGGGTGTCGCGATAGCATCCAAGCGGTGTAAGCAAGGGCGTTGGAGGTGGTGTCGAAACCTTGAACGATCTATTTTTAGCGAAATCTTGGACAATGATGCCTGATATTGCAAAAAAGTCAAAACAAAATTGTGGAACATGCTGGATGGTAGGTATCGTTAATGAGCGCGCTCTGAGAAATGCAGAATAATGAATTTACCAGCTAGAAGGAACACAACCGCTTGGCAGATGACCTCGTCGACGGTGAGAGCTTTCGTCACCTAACACAGAAGCAAGTTTGTTTGCAATTACAAAGTCACAAACCGACTCGAGCGTCGAGAACTTTCCACGATTCTTGTAGTCAAAGTCCGATTCGCTCTCAAGGAAGATGTCGATGAAATCAGCCGGTTTTGCGGGAGGACCGCACTTTTTCTAGAAATTGCTTTCAAACGGGACATTTTAGCTCTAACTCACTCGTTCCTCCACTCGTTTTGCGACCGTTTCTTCGATTTCACTGAAGAGTTTGCGAAACGGACCGGACGCGTTCATCTGCGTAGATTTTTTGCTGTACATTCACAAACAAATTATTCCCACCATCTGGCTAATGAATCTGAGCACTCTCGTGATTCTCGGAACTCCAGCGGCCATGTAAAAGATGTTCCGGTCAAAACTGACCATGAAAATCTGGAAAAAAATATTATATCAACAGTGGAAAAATAGATGACCTACCGCTCGGAAGATATCGTGTCGTGGATTCTCGAAAAGCTTTGATTCGCTTTGACCCATCACCAGACGGCAGATGGTGTCCAGCGTATATTCGCTAAAGAATCTGCAAACTATTTGAGTGCATTACCTTCTCCGAAAATCTTTTGCTTGCACTTTTGAAAATGTCATACCTATGAATGTTGAAGGACTCTCCATCGGCATGCTTCTGCGCCATCAAATCGACCATTTTCACGGCGGAATCCTCGACGATGGGAAGAATTTTCTTCAATGAGCCGACGGAGAACGAGGGAGATGACAGGACGCGCAGGCGCTTCCACCGGGATCCTGATGGAAAATCGATTTCGAAAAATCAACAATATCAAATTCACCCCGAGCCTCGAAGAGGTTAACTTTGGGATCGTTGTCCAGATCTTGCATTATGAGCGGCTCCTGGAACAGTGAATGAAATCACTTTTGTTTTCATTGGAAATTCTTAGTGGACAATTAGCAGAAAGATTAAGAAAAATTGAAAATTTGACAACGAACTCTTACCCTTCTCGAGTAGAAATTGTCAAATTGCTTTGAGAAAACTTCGTTGATCATTTCGATATCAGAGATGACAAGCACATTCCGCACTCCCTCCTTGAATCCGTACACCTTGCCGTACTTCTGAAGTAAATTCGCTTCATATTTCACAAAATCTGCACGCTGACGAATAACTAGTGTATTGCCTCAAAGTCTATCAAAGTCATTTTTTGCATAGGCATTAGTCTTTGTCGACTTTACCTTGGTCCACTCGTGCAGCTTCAGAGGCGAAGGTTCCTCTAGCTGAGAGAGCTCCCTCAAGTTCCCATAGAACAGAGCGCCATCGGGGCCGGGCACATTCTTCCGTCGCCAGTACCGCGACTGCCACAGGAAGTATCTGGAAACGAATCATTCATTAATTGAACTTTGCACATACTCGAAAACGCTATCATTACACTACACTCTCACTACAACGAACGCAATTGTTCACCGTTCGTTGTTGCTGCTATTTACTCGACAGAATATGTGAAATTTAGATGTGAACTCACTGATAGACAGCTACTGCGGCCGTTGCAGCAGCAATCAGCACATTGAAGAGGACAGCCATCGACTACTCCACGAGAAACTCTTTCTCTCGTTATGAACGAGAGGAGGGAACACGAGACGATTGTTATCTCTTGCTCCTGCACAATACGTCTTCTCATTTTGCATTGCCTCTCACCTATCTGACCGATGGGAGAACATGTGAAATGAAGTTTACAACTAGAACATGTGAAATGAAGTTTACCACTATCTTTTCTCTAGTTTGGAGCGAGTTATGGTTTGTGGCGGAGTGAATCGGCCGGCGATTTCCCTATGGCTCGCTGTTTGTGATTAGAGAAATGTGTGACCGAATGTGCGAATGAGTGGTGAAGGCACGCATTTGCAGTGAACAATTGCGTTTCCCATGCGCTAAGGGAAATTCGTTTTGAAAGATTCGCTTCAGAGGTGGCTAAGAAGCGTTAGAATTTCTCCTCGAAAAAATCGAAAAAAACAGATTTAAAAAAAAATAAACTAAAAACGTATTTACGGCATCTGCACATCCAAATCTCATCTTGAATATCACGAAGAGCGAGCGTCAGGGGGAAAAACGTCGTAAATCGAATGGACATACCTACCGTGATGTGTTTTCGTTTGAAGGATTGTTTGAAGGAAAATATAAAAAAATCACATATTTCTAACATCCAAGAGTAATCTTATTTTGTTCCCTCAGCAAGTGCAGAGAGGAACAGCCACAAGAGGGACGAATTTTGTGAAGCACAACAGCCGAACTTTGTGCGGCACACATTATGCGGAGCACATTCCGCGTTTGTGCTTTGTTCCCGTTCCATACCCATCCTTCTTCCCTCGCCAGTTGACGCATTGGGGGACGCATATATTGATGCAAGAAATACGTTTTTTGAAGGTGTAATTTTTCGAGGATAGTGTCATGATAAAAATCTAGAGAAGAATAGTTTATCAATGATAATGAATTCGCAGCATAATAACAAATTTAGATGGATCACGCTCGAGATCGAATCTTTACAGGCACTGTCTCTGGTGTGATCGTTGTGCTTCCCATCAACTTCAGCTCGGAAATCTAAAAATTACTACGATTTTACACTGTGAACTTTTTTTTTGATATGCAGCATACCTTTTCGTCGGGAAGAATATCAAACCTTCGTAGTAGATGAGCGAGCGCAATTTTCTCTTCCATCATAGCTAATCTGTAATTTCTCGTATTTCTACAATAAAAGGCGACATAAAAAAGTGCAAAAGTATTTATATTGCCAGTCGGCACTAAATAATTGCACCTGGACATAAAAATGAGGTTGGTCATTTTTTTCGAAGCCTAGTAGGGTTGCACCTTCTGAATCGGTATTCCCGGGAATGTGGGTATTGCCGACAAATGTCGAGAATTCCGGCCCTCTTTTTCTTTAGACTCTCTCGCTCGGCAAGCTATTCGAAAGAATACCGTATACCGAAAGCGCAACCCTAGTGCCTAGATACAACCTTACCTCATGCCGATGCACACCCTCGGGCCGGCCCCGAACGAGAGGAAGTTGATGGCGGCGACTCTCTTCTCCGACTCCAACCATCTGTATCGGGAGCATTAGCACTGGTCTATAGGCAGGGAATTCAAGAGTTGTCCGAAAGATTTTCCTGGATGGCATTTCATCGTCTCTTCTACGATAAACAATTCCCATTTCAATGAAAGGTTCATTCTGAGATGAGGGGCAACCAAGTCACCTCTCCGGGCGGAATTCGCTCGCGTCCTCGCCCCACAGCTTCTTGTCGAGATGAATCGCGAACGAGTCACCGATAACGGTCGTGCCCTATAAGTTGGGTTGTTTTCAAACTGAATCTGTTCATACTCACCTTTTCGATTGCATACCCGCCCACGACAGTGTCATTCATGCACGTTCGAGTGATTGCTCTTGAATTATATCGTTTGGCAGTTTAAGGATTAACTTTTGGATTAAAAAAATAACACTAACTTGGCTCCCAGGGGGTAGAATCGCAGCGTCTCCCGGCAAACTGCATCGAGATATCGCAAGTTCTGACAGTCTTCATACGATATTGAGCCCTCCCGGCAAACGTCATCGATTTCTTCCTGAACTGCAGTTGTGTAAGAGGACAAGCATGTCTCTTTTCACATTTCGGCGAAAATAGAGTGAATGAATTTTCGCACATTTCTTCTATCTTACTCTAATGAGGAGAAGTGATTTCTCGTGGCATCGATGCCGGAGCAGTAGTTGCAATTACCTGACACTTCTTCATCACTTCCGGATGTCGGGACAGCATCCACGCAGTGAAAGCGAGTGCATTGGAGGTCGTGTCGAAACCTGAAGCCGCTATTCACGATTTTCAAAATTCCCAATAAGGCGTTTAGAGAACTTTACTTGCTCTGCATACGAGATAACATGCAGAATGAAAAAAAAACTAGACATAGAGAATCACTCCATTCATAGATAACCATACCAGCCAGCAGGAAGACGAAAGCCTGGCAGATGACCTCATCGACGGTGAGCGCCTTCGTCACCTGTAAGGGAGTTGCGAGATGTGAGATTCCGCGCTGCGGGTTAGTGAGAACCGAAGTCTCATCCGAAAGTTACTAGTATTCGAAGAACGCTAGTTGATATTTTCTAGTAGAATAGTGAATGCGACCTACCGAGTCGAGCGTCGAAAACTGCCCTCGGTTCGCGTAGTCGAAGTCCGATTCACTTTCAAGGAAAAGGTCGATAAAATCGGCGGGAATCGCTGGTGGACCAGATTTCTTCTTGAAATAATATACCCAGATTTATCAGTTTCTTAAAACGTTCTCGAGTTTGCGGCGAATCCACATTATTTAAAATGAACATGCTCATATTTATGTTCTCTAGCTTTTGCATCGCGAACGTGGCAGCAAAAGCGGTAATCTCGGCAAAACTCACCCGTTGCTCCATTCGCTCGGCTACTGTCTCCTCCATCTCGGTGAACACTGAACGGCTGCTGCTAGAGAGACTGCTCTGAAAGAATTTATTTCAAATGTGCACTTCCTTTCTTCTGACTTTTTTTTTATTAAAATTTGCCCCTTAGAAACCGATCCACGGTTTAGTGCGTACGCGAAGGTTTTTTTTTTCAAAGGACCTACCGCTCTGAGAATGACTCGCAGCACTTTTCCGACCGCTGGTATCGCAGCTGCTAGGTAGAAAATGAATCGATCGAAGCGGAACAGGAAAATCTAAAGATATTGTTACTGAACTATAATTGAAGAAAAACGAACGGATCGCAGTGTGTCTATTCGAGGGTTTTCGAAAAGCGTGGACTCCTTCTGACCCATTACCAGTCTCGAGATTGTGTCCAGTGTGTACTCACTGAAGTACCTGAAAAGTGGAATAAATTGAGAAACCGACTTTGAAAAAAATTCGCACGAGCAACGGAAAAATCTGAATGCATCACTACCAAATATACGTAATTGTATAAAAGTGCAACGAACTGGTGAATGTTGAAAGACGCTCCTCCATCATGCTTCGCTCCCATCAACTCGACCAATTTTACGGCGGAATCCTCGACGATGGGCAGAATCTTTTTGAGGGAGCCGATGGAGAAGGAGGGCGAAGAAAGGGCCCGGAGGCGTTTCCATCGAGATCCTGAATACTAGAGTTTGAAAATCGAAAAAAAAAGTAATCGTTTCTTCATCTCACGCACACTCTGACTAACAGGTGAGAGACTATGTACAAGAGACGATAACCCGTATTTCGAACTCTATTGTATAGTGCGCCCCGTCAACAACACAAAATGGAATTTCACCTCGAGACTCGAATAGATTCACTCGCGGCTCGTTGTCCAAGTCTCCCACGATGAGAGGTTCCTGCAGGAATTTTTGCTCAAGTTATCTATCACGCGTGTCACGTAAGATTCGAATAATCTTTGGAACATAGGATAACTCGAAATTTGGATAGCCCTTAGGGTCCTTCACAGGGTCCCTTAGGGTCCTTTAAAAGGTTTCATATAAACGTACTCGTCTCGAGTAGAAATTGTCGAACTGCTTCGAGAAAACTTCATTCATCATTTCGATGTCCGAAATGACGAGTACATTACGCACTCCCTCCTTGAATCCGTACACCTTTCCATATTTCTAAAAAAACACAATATTTGTAGGAAATGCATGTAAATATTGGACCTTGGTCCACTCGTGAATCTTCAGCGGCGTCGGGTCGTCCAGTTTGGAGATTTCTCTGATGTTGCCGAAGAAAAGTGGAGAATCGGGACCGGGGACATTCCTACGACGCCAGTACTGCGACTGCCTCAGGAAGTACCTGGGCGTCATTCATCAAGGGTTAAATACTCATGAATTCAAGATAACGGGAGTGCACTACGCCATAATCACCACGAAAATAAGCGAACAACGTTCGTCTAGTTTGAAAAACTCACTGATAGACAGCCACTGCAGCAGTCGCAGCAGCAATTAGCACATAGAAGTGGACAGCCATGACCACTGGTCAGCGAGAAACTCCCTCGTCTCGTTATGAATGAGAGGGGCGAACACGTGCGTGCGTAGATCGCTATCTCTCTCTTCTAGAGAGCGCCACACTCTCGCCGTCTCCTCCTTTCGCTCACTATCACGCCACTCTGAGTTTTGAGTGAGCACGTGAAACGAAGATTGCCGCTATCTCTTCCTCTAGGTTGTGGTTTGTGATCGAGTGAATCGGCGGGCGATTTCTCAACGATTTGTGGTTTGTGATTGTGGAAATGTGTGCGCGAGTGTGCGAATGAGCGCTCGGGGTACGTACGTGCAGTGACTTGCAGTGTTTTGCGCACGATCAAGAAGAAAACGGAAACTTCTTGAACATTGCTCAAAGAGGCGTTATGAAAGATGGCTTGAAGAGATCAGATGTTTTATGCTCATTTGTTTTTCGTATCAAGATGATATTATTTTTCGCACCGCTTCAAGAACTCGACAGATATGAATACGCTTCAAGGCAAGATGCACTTTGTCAGATTTCGCACAGAAATTTTTAGATCAAAGCAGAGAAAATCTTCAGAGCTTCAAGCAGGCCCTTATGCTGCGTGAACGTTGTTGTAGCAGCCGCGTGAGAATAAAAAATGCAGAAATTTCTTAGACATTTCGAAATTTGAACAGGTCCTCAACTGTATCTTTGTGTAGGAATCAACAATTCATTGTTTCTCCTTTTTTCAGATCTCATGTCGAAAGATCACACGTCCTCCAACCACGCATGTTCTAAAAATCAACCGTCATGCTTCATGCACCTGTCAAAAAACACCTGCAACTTTCTCACCAGTGGAAAGTTATTATTATATTTGTAGATTCAGATTCCGAGTCGACGGAAAAAGTATGTCCACGTCACCAAACTATCATGGATACGATACCGACTTCGATTGGGACCGCCGATTCTTCATTCCGTAGAGTAAAGTGTCAGCTTACAAATTACACCCGTTCATTCAGATTTATACACAATTTTTGCGTGTACTATAAATTTGTTCCTCTTTCGCTCGGAATCATAATGATCTGGCTAATTATGTGTAAAAGTCCGAGCTACTCAAACGAATACAGACGATTCCTTGCATTCTATCACGTAAGAGACTTTATAAACTACCAAAATGGCTTGATATAATAAAGTCCATATATCTTGTTCACTTAGTAACTAAGTACAGGTTTTCATACCCATCAGACGATTTTTGCCAGTGTTATTCGATTTTTGTTACAGATAGCAGAGTTCATCTTCGACATTCAACATTTTATTCTTTTCGTACCGTACCCGCTCTTTCCCCATCCAATCTTTCTTTGCTTCGGATTAATCTGCCAAGTTGGCGGTCCGCCGAATCTCACTGTGGTAAATATTCAGATTCGATAGTCAAGCATTTTCAGTACACACGACAAAATCTCTATACGTATAACTGTGGAATCACTTTTCATCACGATCACGTCGCAATCACGTCAATCACGTAGCACAATTAGCGAATTCTTTTTTTGAAATAATTGATAAAAGAAGGAACAACCAATACCATTTTTTTCAGATCCTCACGGTCGTTGTGTCCGTTTTCACTGCAATTGCATCGTTTTTGCTCATTTTCATCCGCATGCGCACAATCATTCCCGTCAGTTCACGATTCCGACTGACAAAGAGGTCTGCTTCTTCTTTCTGTTTTGGTTTTCTGACTCTCTTTACGCAATTACCAAGTTCTTCAAGTTCAAGTTCTTTACCAAGTTGACGCCATGAGAGAGATAGGCACCAGGTGATTGTGAAACAAGTACTACGATTTGTCACAGGCAAAGCGTCGTCATCATGGGCTCCATGTTTGGCTTCTATCTCGTGAACATTCCGACGTTCGCGCTATTCACGCGTGATAGCGAGAACAAGACAGCGATATTGGAGGTGAAAGATGGGTTTAGAAAAGAATTCTAGAGAACTACGGACAATTTTCATGTCTATTCTCTCTTTTCACAATGTCGACAAATTTATTTTTTTTCACAGAGGCACGAGTTTTCGTGGGTGAACGGCGCGCCGGGAGCGTTGTTTTTCGGAGAGATGTTCGAGCTCGGTCCACTGAACATTCGTAAGTCGTCACAATTTGTGTCTAATAGAAAAGCATGAATTGTTCTCAGCGATTGCCTGGCTGTCATTCTGCGTTGTGTATGGGTTCATCTGCTTTCCGGGCATATTGGTACACACGGCGGTGGCGCTGGCTAGGTTAGTGCAAAGTTTCCAGTTTTTTTTCAGCCATTTGCTACAGCTCATGGCAGTTTGATTTGATTTTATTGCGTTTTCCTTATTCCAATTCCAATATTTTTATACTTTAGAGAAAAGAAGAAGATCGTACATGTGAAGCAGACGAGCGATAACGCGACAAAAATGCTGATGATTCTGGTTTTTGAAATTTAAAAATATGTATACCGAGGACATTTTTTCAGATGATCGGCACTGTGTTCACCTACATCTGTCCATTGTTCATGTTTTTCGCCACTCTCAAATTCGGAATGCCAACCACGAATCCAATCTTTGTTAGTGTATGCAAGAACTACTTGAATTATTGAATCAACATTCACTTCAGGTGTTCAGAACTTTCTGGATCTTCCTTTTCCTGAATAACTCCATGGTTTGCTACTTGATTCATCTCCTTATGAATCGTGCCTATCAAAGGTTAGTTAATGATGGGCAAGTTTAACCTAAATTTTGTCTGAACGAAATACTTTATTCCAGAGAAATAGCAGCAGCGATTCGCAAGCTGCTTACAACTATACGATGCCCAATTGGTCAGTAAAAGTTCATTTTTTTTGTTCAATAATTCTTCAATTTAGGTAGAATTAAGAGACGTGCTCGGTAAGAAGCGACCTGCCTCCGGACACGGCCCCCCGAAATGAGATCCAAAAGCCTATACTTTTGTGTTAGAAGGGCCTTAGCCTCGTATTACACAAAATGCATATAATTTCGAGATACCACCTATGGGAGAGGAAAAAAGTGAAAATATGTGTGAAATGGATGAAAAATCATAACTTTTGAACAGGAACAGCTTGATTCAAAAATCAATTTCCATTAATCTTAGAACACCCCCATCATTCTAAAAATAATTTTT
>LS487421.1:116708-167264 GCA_900490705.1 Pristionchus arcanus
CACTTCAGCAGATAGTACCCCCACTAGTGAGTGCTAACACTAACATTATACCATGTTTAAAGGTCTTCGGATTTTAGAAAACAAATTTCATTGCCGGCGAATACCATGACCCGGGGTTCATGGTGTCGAAGCGGCGTCGCATGCATGACCCCCGGGTCATGGTCCAAAATCGGTTTATAACCCAAGTGAAAACAAGTATTCCAATGTATACTACAGAACTCCACAGCCCACTATTACACT
The DNA here is from genome assembly GCA_900490705.1 of Pristionchus arcanus. Taxonomy (NCBI): domain Eukaryota; kingdom Metazoa; phylum Nematoda; class Chromadorea; order Rhabditida; family Neodiplogasteridae; genus Pristionchus; species Pristionchus arcanus. Next base: position 116,949 of record LS487421.1, read on the forward strand.
AAATATCACAAAATTAGGTCATATTTTGCTTCGACCTAAAACCGATTTTGGACCATGACCCGGGGGTCATGCATGCGACGCCGCTTCGACACCATGAACCCCGGGTCATGGTATTCGCCGGCGATGAAATTTTTTTCTAAAATCCAAAGACCTTTAAACATGGTATAATGTTAGTGTTAGCACTCACTAGTGGGGGAACTATCTACTGAAGTGTAATTCAGGTCCAAGGCGAACATTCGATTCCTGAAAAAAGGAAGTCCACAACCTTTGAAATTTTTTTCCAGGAAATAGAAACCGCCGGAGTCCTTCTGGTTTGGTGATTCGTATGCATACATAACCTGGCTACAATCCACACAGAAAAGCTAAGGGCTTCCGTTTCAAAAACCGCCAACTTCACTCGAAAAAACTAATTTTTCACTCTTTTCAGGTGAAAAATATGTTTTCAGGGTCAATCGAAATTCGATCAAAAATTATTTTTAGAATGATGGGGGTGTTCTAAGATTAATGGAAATTGATTTTTGAATCAAGCTGTTCCTGTTCAAAAGTTATGATTTTTCATCCATTTCGCACATATCTTCACTGTTTTCCTTGCGCAATGGTGGCATCCATAAATTATATGCTTTTTGTGTAGTGCGAGACTAAGGCCCTCCTAACATAAAAGAATGGGCGTTTGGATCTCATTTCGGGGGGCCGTGTCCGGACAAGGGTGGGTTGGGTCGAGACTTACCGAGCACGTCTCTTAAAGTGAACAAGGTGTCGGCGCAGCGAGTGTCGGCATCGGTCACAACGCAAGCAGTTGGATAGAACTTGATCGGGTCCTTGCAGTGTGCAAATTGTTCTCGATAAACAAACTGTAATGAAAATACGTGTAATAGATGTCATGCTGAAGCCATGCATTTTTTAACAATGCCAAACTACAGAGTAGATATGTGGTCGAGTATGGCGCGGCGAGAATGGCACTCTCCCATCGCGTCTCATTGACCGTTTCTCGAAAATTTGCAATTATTGAATATCCTGGCTCTTTTATTGTTCGGCAGACAACACAGAGCCGCTTGTTATCAGCCTTACACTACTCTACTACGTTACGCGTTATCCTTTTTTCTCATTTGTCCGAAACTTCGGGATCTCTCGGTCGATATCGGTGTTGTGTGCACAATTTTTTTCAGTATACAAGCCAGCTACGCTCGCTCCGCTGGCTAGGTGACGCCGGATTGTGTTAGTCTTCTGTAAAATCGCTCATAATGATCTACATAGCAAGTCAAAGATAGGGATTGTTCAAATCGATTACTGACAGATTTGCCTGTCTTTGGATACTAGCTGTTCACCTGATTATTTTCTTTGATTATGCAGATAGTCCTGAATAAAAACAAAGCACAACCAAGACAAAGTGACACGATGATGTACTTTCGATCACAACCGAATTGTTCATCAGAACACATCAAACTACAGAGTAGGCGCGATGTGCGCACTTCGTATTGCTCGGCGTTAATAACACTCTCGCATTGCTTGTCAATTAAACTTTTTTTGGATCCCATGTGACTCCCTTTTTCACAATTTCAACCGTTGCTCCAAACCATCTCACTGCTTTCGTTCTTACTCAACATTATGTGCCCATCCATTTTTCGCATTTTCGACTCTTCTTTTCTCCCTCGATTTTTAAATTGATAGCGGAATATTTCTCATTTTCCAATAATTTCAGCAATGACCTGCCCCGAGCCGGAGAAGTTCTTTCCCGCCAACACGACGCTGGCGCTGAGAGATGGAGCTATGAGGAATAAGGTTGGTTCATTGGCATCGTTATTGTCCATCCTCCATCATCTCCAGATTTTTATTTTCTGTCCATTTTCTCACTAGTGCAAGCAAAAGTGGTTTACCGGCATGTCCGTATGGATGCTGAATAATTATATTTCCCTGATTATCACTGATCGGTCTCTTGTTTACCCGATCGGCGCGCCCTATGCATGTGGCGACATTGTAGTCTCATCGGGGAACGATTTGCACTTCAAGAAAAATAGTGCGAGTGTTCTCCATTGTGAAAGTCGAACGAAAAAGTAGAAATAGTTATTTCCTAGAGATCTACTACTGAATCTAACAGCTTATATTAGCTGGAGAGATGGAGAAACGAGTGGTGTCTGGATTCAGTGATTTCCCAGGTCGCGCTAATCACCGGCGGCGGCACGGGAATTGGCAAGGCTATTGCACTGAACTTTGCGGCTCTCGGAGCGAAAGTCGCAATTGCAGCAAGGTACGGTAGGATACGGTAGCGACGGAATTACCATTGTTTATAATATTTTTTTTCAAATTGCTCTCAAAATTGCAACAGCACAGTGACGAGCAAACGCACGAGCATATGAAAAAAGTGGGAAATGCAATTCAACAATTTCAGAAGAATGGACGTTCTGGAGGCGACAGCAGCGGAGATTCGTGCAAAAACAGGCGGAGTTTGCGAGGCGTTTCGCATGGACATCAAGGACCCGAAGCTGGTCTCTACGGCAATCGATGAAATAGAGAAGCGGTTTGAAAATTTTGTATCTGAAATCTTGGTTGTTGGATATCCTTGAATCAAGCGGGAATATCGTGTAACTTGAGATTTGGGCAGACTCCCAATGTGCTCGTCAACAATGCTGCCGGCAATTTCATCATGGCCACCGAGCGGTTGAGCGACAACGCCGCGTCGACGATTGTAGATATCGGTGAGTACGGTAGTAGTGACTATCCTAACAGTGACCGCTCGCAGGACTTTTAGTGTGCCTTGGATACGGGGTTAATCTCCTAACTCTTACGGTATATGGAAAGGATCGATTAGAGTAGGCAATTGAGTGAAAGGTTACACAAAAATGCCTCAAATTTATAAAGTATTTGTACACGTAGAGAGCATTTTCAGTGCTCAAGGGCACGATGCGGGTGACGCGGGAGGTTGGCATGCGGTGCATCCGGAACGGAACCGGCTGCGCCGTGCTGTCCATCACGGTGGTCTGGGCGCGGTGAGTGTCAATTTTAATGAAATTTCAAATTTGTCAGATGATACTACTTCTTGACAGAAGCTAAAGTTAAAACAATCATTTTTTAGTAAAAATCTTGCCCAGAACTGGAGCTCCGTTCGTCGTGCCATCTGCAATGTCGAAGGCTGGCGTGGAAATAATGACGAAATCGTTGGCGACTGAATGGGCAAAGTACGGCATTCGGCTCAACGTCATCGCGCCTGGGCCCTTCCCTACTGAAGTGAGGGTTTAGAATTGGCGATTGGAAATAAAAATTAAATATAAACACTCGAGGGAGCATTGGGCCGACTGACAGCGATGAGCTACGAGCAGGCCGTTGAGGCCGCTGCTTCGACTGTGCCGGCCGGCAGGTATGTATTTCAAATTTTACGAGTACAGACTGCTTCATTTCCATGTTCTCTCAGAGTTCACTGAAATAGAAGCAACGCAAACCGAATCAGTAGTGTGGAGAAAATGAGGTCCATTTACATTGCAGATGCGGAGAACTCGAGGAACTCGCCAACCTCGCCGCTTTCCTGTGCAGCGACTACGGAAATTACATCAGCGGAGCGGTCAGTGGTTCACTTGCTATCCAATCGATTAGCGACCTTCACCCAATCTTTCGCTAGTTCGCGGGGCGAAATAGTGTGCGAGATGAAGATACGGTGAGGCTTATTTCGAGCTGAATTCAGAGTAGTGTTGACTCTCTCGCTCTCTCGCCGATCAGAGAGACGAGAGAGCATGAATGAGGAGATCGGTGTGTCGATTGGTCACTAGAGCTCGAGAAATGATGCAGCCGTCTCTTCATCTTGCACACTCTCTCGCCAGCTAGGTCGACTAGAGAGAGAGTGCGAAATAAAGAGACGGCGGTCCGTATTTCGAACTCTATTGGTCACTAGTACAGATCATCGACATGGACGGCGGCCAACAGTTTCACAACCACAATTCGTCCTTCGGCGCGTACCTTCACGAGGTAGACATTGTCAAATCCTAAGTTAACGAGTAGAGCTATCAGTTCTTTGACTTCTCAAATTGCCTAGTTCATACGAACAATGTTGAACTTTTACTCAGATACATAGTGATATAGAATGCAGTAAAAAGTTGCCGCGGAATATTATCATCTCATTCAGATGACCTCAACTGACTGGGCGGATATCGAGAACGCAATCAGGGGAAGAACGAACAAGAGCAAAGTGTAGCCGAATCTAATCACGATCCCTGTCTGACCTTTCATCGAGAGAAGTTTCAGATAAAGGGTGATGCACTAGCTTTTTTTCCATTTTTTTCGATAAATTGTCGAGTGATCTTTCTCAGTGCACAGGCGGTGAATCCAGTATAAGAGAGTGAGAGAGAGAGAGAGTAGAGGAGGAAGGGGAAGAAATAGGAGTGAGAGAGAGCAAACGCGAAAGTGCGCCACATTCCCACGTTGCTACATAGCACTTCCTAATCTCACTCTTCTTCTCTCGAAAAACCTTCCCTCCTCCGCCAACAAATGAACAACAATAACTTGAGCACCTCTGGTTTTGCCGCCCAACGTGAGTTTTTGTTCAATATTTTTAAAAAGTCTACCATTATATAGCCATCAACGTTTGATATTACTCTTGCTCTAATGATTTCACATTCTTCCAGTATCTGCATCTCTCAACTCATCTACTTCCTCCGACGCGAATTCTTCCTCTTCGTTCGGTAGTTCATCTCTTCAATCCGGTGGACTGGGAGGGTTCTCTTCTCCTTCTTTCCATCCTGAAATGACTGCCGTGTCGAATCCCTTCTTCATCGGAAATCTTTCAACGAGTGATCAAGATAGACTCAAGGATGTCTTCTCCAGCATTAGCCAATCCCAGTAATATGGTTCACCTTATTATGCTTCTTAGCGGGTGGCAGATGATACTGTACTCGCAAGATTCTTACACGGGCATTTCATTGTTATCGTCATTTATATTTATTCGAGATTATTGGTTATTGAATGAACCATGTAATTTCCAATGCACGCGATAAAAAAACAAGTCATGTTCTCTCCTATCATTCTGAAACACACATGGAAGTCAATGCAGAAAAAGTGGACCGAATAAGTCGTATCACTGCGGTGTAGTCGTAATAGAAAGCAAAAGTTCAAGCAGTTCAATGAATTCGAAAAGGAAACTGGGCGCTAACATATCGCGTAGTTTCTGGTCATGGCTTGCTCATCAGGGATGGCTAAACAGAATCTTTTCCGGAATGCGGAATTGATTTTCCCTCTCCAATTTCATTTCCTCTCTCATATTTCTCACTGTGGAAAGTGAGAAGAAAGAGAGAGCGCTCTCCTCATTTCGCCCGCTCGCTCGCTTGATGCCTACGTTTTTTTGAGTTGGGATTTTCGTAAGGAATAGGGAAGCAGTGACCCATCATTGTGAACTCAGTTAGCACGATATTCGTGGTACTCTTCCAATGTTCGTGATCATTACACAAGAATTTTCCGAATCAAACTACGATTTTAACCTCTGGCCTAAATCAAGGGAAGGAAGCGAAAGTTACGTCACAGGCAGAGACTTTCAATGGAGAGAGTGAAAGGATTGCGGCTTTTTGTTTGCGATCTTAGCCGAAGTCAGACCGTTGAAATCATCCTTCCCCAATGACTACAGAGACGATTCATCACGACAACCTGCACAATCCTGGAAACTGTTTGGAACATGATGCGGACGTGCAACATAAGAAAAGGAGAGTGAATGAAAGAATGACGAACGATTGCAAGAAAATGAATTGATTTCGAGAGACTGGCTCTATGCATTGTCTTAACTCATACTCACGGCTTTTACGGGAGATTGTGAATGGCAAATTGCCGATGGCTCATGCATCACGTCCACTCTGATCGTTTGTTCTCCCAGAGAAGGGAAGTGCCGGGGACAGCATAACAAAAAAAAACACTCTTGTAGATACTACATAATATTCTATACAGGCAGAGAAGGGTTAGTCGAACTGCAAAAATGAGATGTTTCTGATATATATCCTGAATTACATTCGGAATGTGGCTGATAGTTTCAGAACTCCCTTTTCTGCTCACAATCAGCGCTCAAGCTTGGCGATATTCAAAATAAATTTATTTTAGCACCAATCTTCCTCTTCATCTTTCCAAGGATCGATGTGCACTCCTTTCCTTCCTCATTCGCGCCGAATACGATTCCACTCGTTTTCTCATTGGCGACGTTGTAATCGCTCATGCAGAAGAATATCGCTCGCCGATGGAATTTTTTTTAATGAAGTGGTGAAAAAATATGATAGACAATAGCTGAACAATTAACGTGGTGGCAGTGTTGTTCAAAAAATAGTCTGTTTATCCCACTTCTAATGAGATTCTGATCATTTCTTTACCCCTCTGTTCATCATCGTGCGCGTCTTATATATTCTCACCATCATTACCATGCACGATGCTCATTATGTGAGCACATTTTCCCTCTCCTATAATCATATTTCAGCAATTTCTGTGCATTTTTCGACAAGAACGTTACCTGCCTATCACAATCACTCACTATACCGTCGGAAGGAAGGTCGTTAGTCACTGTATGCCGTCTCAACGATGTCGCCAAATCCGCTCTACTCGTGGGCCTACACCGACCCCGCTCATTCTATCTTTATCGCAAGTACAACGAGTGTGTCGCTCTTCTCCAACTGTCTACTCATGTACATTATCCACGCCACAGCCGGCGAGCATTTCGGTGAGGAATTTCGCAAGCAACCCTACAATTTCAAACAACTCGGGTCGTTCGACAGTAGGGATGCCAACAATACATCGGTATAGAGGAAAAAATTGAAGTTTGATGTGCTCTATTAGGCTTTGTGCGAAATAATCACGCGAATTCGTAAAATAACATCGATTGGTCGGTTCATCAGGTTCCTATCGGCATCTGCTCACATTCTTCGCTATATGTGACATCGCAACGGCGGTCGGGCATGCATTATTGCAAGCGGTGCGTGAAATTAGGTCTTTAATTAGATATTGTATTGTTATTCTAGTATCTACACATGACCACGGCGGGATTCTATTTTTTTCCGAGACATGGCGGAGTCGTCATTCAAGAGGGTAAGCATCGAGAAACGTTCACGCATGGATGAACAGAAAAACATAGAACGCAGACTCAATGAATTAGCTGAGCGATCAGTTGGCAAGTTGAAAACGAAGATATACCTTTCCATGAAAATATTCCAATTCGTGATGATAAAATTCTTAAAAGCTAGAAATATATTCTAAGCATCTACACTGCTCCATATTTCAAATTATTCAGTCCCCGTCGACACAGTCTTTTGTTTGATGTTCATCGCCACATTTTACCAGACCTTCCTCGTGCTCGCATTCCATTTTGTCTATCGCTACACGACGATTACCAGGTAATTTTGTCCGGCTTCATCTTCCCACCGATAAAAATCGAAATACTATACCAACTTGCTAATGCATTTCAAGACGCACATCATAAGTAGACTTTGATTGCTTTCCAACAGGCTGTAAATGTGCAATCTGCAGGGGTATCAGTGGCTCGATGACTGCCGGATGGTCAAAGGCTACGTGGATTTCGATAGGAGTGGTCGTATACGTCATCTACATCACAGCTTACCTTCTGACAGTGGCCATTGGCATGACGCCGAGCGAAGAGACGAGGTATAGTTCAACGATTATTACGCTAATACGCTAATAGATCAGTAGATCCTCCAATCAATAATTGCGAATGTATTATTGGCAGACGCGCTGTGCCTGAGGAGATACGAGAGTTGTACGGAATCGATCTCACAGATCCTCGTAGAGGTTTCACTATACTTGCAATGCGGGTGAGCATTCATGCTGATACTAGGGTACAGCAGAGACTAAGTAATTCTTCAAATAGAAATTTCAGAGAGTCAATTGTGCGACGAATGATGTCTATTGGAGTGTCGAGTCATTGGCCTCTCTCGCGTTCTGTGCGGGACTCTTTGGCACGACCGCTGTAGTCATTATGTTCTGCATCTACCAGACGAATACGGCGATCAAGTGAGGCGGATTCGACATACTTTCCTTGTCGGGACTACGCAAGTGCCTGGCAAATTTCTCTCGCACCTCAAAATTATAATGTTAATTTTAACCGTCCCAAAACCTCTTCAGCCTACTTGTAGATCAGCAACAACACAACTTTCGCCTGCAACGCGCAAGATGCACGGACAGCTTTTTCGCGCGCTACTCATACAGGTTCGATTGGGAACAGGAAGAAAAAATAACTGGGAAATCGCCACGTTCAAGGTTGTTGAAAGTGCAACCTTAAGAACAAGAACTAGCGATAATGCAACTTGAGCCGACTGAACCATCCCAAACCGTAGAGAAATCACGCACACTGACGACTCGTTCAGACCGCCGTGCCATGCATATTTTCCTACACGCCACTGTCCGTGATTTTGCTATTTGGACCGGTGACTGGTGAGATTCGCGATGCATTCTCTAACAGAATTTCAAGAAACAGAATCATGGAGATTTCGATCCTTCTGATTTGGACATTAAGAGGATTATGACCTTTTATTTGAGTTCCTAAATACAAAGTTGACAAGCATGCCATCCCTGACAAAACCTTGACAATGCCCCATTATTTCAGATATCTCCCTGGGCGCATTCGGCAACGCGCTCATCCTCACAACGGCCATCTTTCCATCGGTTGACGGCTTCTTCGTGCTCTACTTCATTGTTCGATTCCGGATCGCTGTAGTGCGGTTGTTCCATCTCCCTTCCAGTTGGGCAACGGGAATTGCGACAGTCGAAGTGACAGAGACTACCGCATTTACTTCCACTTCGTGATGCATTTGTGCATTCAAAAGTGTTTTTTTACATAAAAGTTGTCACATAAAAATTATGAAATGTGCTAAACAAGGAAGCGGATAAGTGTAATGTCGTTATCTTAAGAATCCATCAGTTCGGTAGAGAACTAAAAGGGTTCTTGAAAGAGCTGATCACGTGTGCTCCAGAACAAAAAGTCGAAGTGTTTTTTCTTCAATATATTGCCCCTGAAGCAGATTCATTTGGTAAGCAAGATATCGCCTGTCGCTACTTTCCTTGATCTGTGTCTATTTTCATCACTACTTTGACAAACGGAAATTCATTATTAGCAGACTCTAGCGCAAAGCTTTGGCGATAAAGTAATCATTCCGCACTATCTGACTTTGACTTAGACCTGAACGTGGAAACGAAATCACGACAGTAAACATAAACCATTGCGTTGCAGGGATGGGTAAAATCTTACCCATCCCTGCAACGCAAAGCCAGAATGTTATCCACGGCGAGCATGACGATGTACAAAACAACAACATCATGTGATATGCGATGGATCGAAGGTAAATACGGAGCTGCGTGATTTTTTCAACGCGTCATGTAATAGTTAACTACTTCATCGAATGCTTCATCGTCATGTTGTACAACTAGGAGCAACTCGTATTCTGACACTAAATTGGAAAACAAGGCGGAGTGAGAATCGACCATTGTCGGTTTTGGTCGTTACAGCCTTCCGTTTCCTAGAATTACTTTGTAATCGGAATTAGGCGCATAACATCGCATCTCTTGAATGCTCGGCAGTAACCTTTCCTCAAAGGTCGACGGCATTTGCTCCCTTTAATAATCATTACTCACATTTGCTTCATAGAATGTTCGACGGCCTCATCAGTGAGCGAGTATGTCATGTGAGAATATTTAATCAATTATTTGAATCTATTTTTGTGCATCATGTCAACTTTTCAGATCTACTCCTACACGACAACAATCTGTTCAGTGATAACCAACTCGCTTCTTATTATCGTTCTTATATTCACCAAACTCAATCATGTCAGTTTGCCATCAGTTTGAACCAAAATGCGTCTAAAATAGAGAATCAACGGAAATAAATTATAGCATTTTGTTTGTAGGTTGGGGCGTATCGCTGGCTGCTCTTTTCGTTTGCAGTCGTGGATATTCAAATTTCTCTCATTCACACCTACTTGTTTCCAGTATTTTTTCAGATTTGGTTATGATTATGAAATATAATAATTTAGGCAGGATACATGACAGAATTCGGCTACATTTTCTTTGGATTCCGAGTCTTGGATAAGTCGACTTCATTCGGCTTTTATGCATGTTAGTGAAGGATGAACTGTATCGTGAAATAATTAACTGTCCTGTCATGTGTTCAAAATTCCTTAATTACGATATTCATGCGAATTTTATGTAACTTCAGGCCTTGTATGGGTCTTTCTCTTTTATCAATCATTCGTTCTCCTTTCCTTCCACTACGTATACCGCTATATCGTGATTTTCAAGTAAGTTATTGCTGTATTTTTTTGTTTCATTTTCATTTCCAGCCCACCATGGGTGTCGTGGGTTCAGCGGAATCCGTGGCGCAATTGGATCACACTTGCAGTGATTATTGATGTGGCCTACGCAGGTTATTCATACAAATCAGTGCATTTTTTTATAGAATCAGTACTGATTTTCAATTCATTTGAATGCAGGTTCCATTGTGGTCGCAGTAGGTTTGGGCTGGCAACCGGATGACGAAAATCGTCGCGTTTTCGCACCCATTTTAAAGGTATTCTTTTTGAATCAATCGGGGACCAAATCGTTATCATTCAGGAAGCATACGGTATCGATCTTTACGCAGATAATCGACCAGGGTACCTCGCGCTTACATACTGGGGGAGTGTTTTGATAGAAAACGGCATTTGTAAAATGCCATCGTACTATGCCTCTCAAAGTTCGCTAGACAAGTTCGCTAATTGTAAATAATACCTCACATCTGAGAAAACGAGGGAAAAATCATTGAAAGTTGCTTCAGATTCCACTGGAAGATGGAAGCAAGAAATTCACTCCTCTTCCCGTATTCACGATGCTCTTTGGCTTTTGTGTCATATTCACTGCGGTCATCGTCATTTTGATGTGTCTCGTCGGAATATTCAAGGAAATGCGCAAGAGCAAGTATGAACATCGGATTTGTTATAAGCGTTAATCGTAGGCGTATGGTGACAGGCGTAAATATCGCAGAGCGTCATGTCTGAACGGTCAAATAGCGTATGCAAATGCTAGAATAGTCATCATTACTGCCTTAAAAGAGCGATGGAAGATGAATCACCTAAGGTTAATGAGCAATCTGCAATCGAGCACGAAACGCATGCAACGACAGCTGATTCGAGCACTTTGGTGGCAGGTAAGCAATTGATTTTGGCGCAGACCCGCGAATCGCTCTCAGACAATAATTCCCACGTTCGTCTGCTACATTCCCGTTGCGTTCATTCTCTTCTTCCCGCTTTTCTTTGGTGAGTTATGTTTGCGATCCGAACGTGCACTAGAACTGTTGTATCGCGTAAAATATACGAGTCGAACCGTGATGTCCTCATTTATAAAAAATGCTTTGTTTCACGATAAAAATTCTTTTATCGAATACTAAGGGCGAGTGAACTTAGATTTTTACACAAGCAGATGCGCCTCATTCTTGGGATCATTTTTCATATAATAGGTATGGGGAAAATATCCTCGGTTTTTTGCTACATATTTTTTTTCTACTTCATTTCCCATCATCTCTCACTGTTTTATTGCTCCCCGCCGCGCTCATTTCGCGCGGTGAGTGAGGAATGAAATCGATTTCGTTCATTCTCACTCGCTGAACGTGGTAAAACAGTGAAAGATGATGGGAAATGAAATAGAAAAAAATATGTAGCAAAAAAACCGAGGATATTTTTCCCCATACCTATTATATGAAAAATGATCCCCAGAATGAGGCGAATCTGTCTGTGTAAAAAGCTAAGTTCACTCGCCCTTAGTATTCGATAAAAGAATTTTTATCGAGAAACAAAGCATTTTTTATAAATGAGGACATCACGGCTCGACTCGCCATAGTCGATTACATACGCTCTGAAATTTTCATACCATTTCGTGTACGGGGAGCGGAGATATAGAAAATTGGTGCCGTGCAGCACGGATGCAGCACGGCTGCACCGATCGATTTGGTGCAAAATGAAGTTGACAGCGATGATCACCACCCTCGAGAACCTATTTTCGCAAGTTTTCTCAAACTCATAAAATTTCGCTGTGCCAGCCATCACAGGCCATTTACTGATTCTTAGGCAACCGGCCTCATATATATGGAATTTAGAGTATTCACTGGGCGAAGTGGCCACGCTCGGACTCATGTCCATGGAGCTCTTTCCCATTGTCGATCCCCTTCTCATCATCGCATTCATTACGGGGTAAGATAGTCGAGCTAGTGTTCAAATTATGGAGAGCAATTGCAGCTTCAACGTAATTTTGCCGCGCTTCTTCCGTCATGCCTCGCTCGCCCCCATAGCTTCAAATGTCGATCACGCATCTGCGACGACGGCGAGTGTAAGCTTGAACAAGGACGGACAAAAACAACGAATGCCCACATGACACCGTTTCCCATTTGGCGTGTCCTGGCCGACGTTTCTTCCCATAAATTCACCCCTGACAATTTACATTCTCAGAAATAAAGTCCCTCTTCGTTGTTTTACGTGTTACAAGGGAAGACTTTGTACGCAAACAAACTAACAAATTGCGCAATAGGGCATTCACTCCTCTCCTTCTTCGATCTCTCGTGAAGAGTGCATTTTATTTCTCGAGTAAACAAGAACTGTTCTGTATCCTTGCACATAACATTTCAGAGTGATTAGATATGCTTGCCCCTCTTCGAAAAAGGAACGAAGTGATTTCAGAAGGGTTTCGAAAGATTGGGCTAATATTGAAGACAGCGAGCGATTGAAGAGCGAATAAGCTCAATGTGTAACTGAATCTAGTCACAATCCCTTTTGATCATTAGACTAGATTTATAATCGTGCTAATTTGAGTTGAGAGATAAAGAGTGTTCTTAGAATTAGTACACAACGAAAAAAAAACTATCAGAGGAAGGATTAGAGGAATGATTGTCGAGTTCAAAGAGATGAGACGAGCTCTGAACCATGGCATGATCATTTCGATCTTTGCACCCACAGACAACCAGACAAGATAAAGCAGTCAATGGTGCCCCTCACACGTGTGGAGGTGCACAGAAAGACACAAAGATTGTCACAGAACCGGCAAGATTTTGGGGAAAGGGTGTTGTTGCAATTGGAAGAGGGAAAGAGAGTACTCTGCAGGGTAGACTATAAAGAGTGGAGAGGGAGGAAATGCGGGGTGTTGATCACTATTCGCGTTCAGTTCCTTGTCTATTGCTACTATTGATCGATTTATTTCTACGTTTCCTGATTTCGGGTCCTGATTTATTATTGCAGGATGATTGGTGTGTTGTTCGTCATAGCTCTTCTCACTTTCATTATCCAGAAGGTTTTGTAAGTTTTGTCTTCACTTTTTCGTTTTGGCTGATTCACGATGATGCAATGCAGGGCTCGACGCAAGTATCTCAAACTTCGCGATGAACTTGGTCTCACTGGTCCTCCTACTAACTTCATTTTCGGCAACCTACTGTACATGTTCCGTGTGATCAAGGAGGTCTGTGTTGCCGCTTTCAGAAAGGAAAAAAGATATTTTTAGAAAGGTGTTGAAGCCTCACCGACCATCTATCCCGAGCTTGTGAAGAAATACGGCAGCACATTTGGGTGTGGACAATCACGCTATCCTGCTATCTATCTCGCTATCCCGAGGAAGTTCATTCCAGATTCTATTTCGGCGCTCACTTTGACATTGTCACTGTCGATCCACAGATCATTAAGGAAATATTCATTTCGCAATTCAGCAATTTCGTCGATCGCAGGGTTAGGGAACCTCTAGTTCAGATCATCTTCAATATTGATTTTCAGGACAGCAGCGTCAACACAGTATATCCCTTCCTAGATGGTCTGATTCAAGTTAATCACATTGGATCTTACGGTGATTGAAACCAAGATTTTCATTGGACAATCTTCACTATAGGTGCCGGCTGGAAAGAGATTCGTTCTGTGATCTCAGTTATCTTTACATCTGCTAGTATGAAGAAGGTTTGCATCTTCCATATTCCATGAAATTGGAGAATTACTTCAGATGCACCTGATGTTCCATGACCAATTGGATAACCTTCTCGATGTTCTTACAGAGAAATCCAGGACGAACAAAGGGATCATGGACGTTTATGGGTGCGATCCTATTCATATTGCATCTTTCACTCTGATATCAATTTCGCTTTCAACAAAACAATTGTTTCAGTGAATACCAAGCGATGACGATGGACATGATTGCTCGCTGCGCACTTGGACAGAATCTGTCCTGCTTGAAGGTGAGCATATTTCACTGATAATTATTCAAATAAAAATACTTAGGATCGCGACAATGACTACTACACGCGAGCGCGAACTTTCTTTGCAAATATTCAATTCCAAAAGTCGATCGTTTTTCAGCTCACAGGTGAGAATATCTGTTTGAATGGAATAAGTACGACATCAATTTTGCAGTCTTCATGCCGATCTTCCGCTACCTTCGGCGGTTCACAACTTTCGGCCGCGCCGAGCGATACCTCGTCGGGCTCCTTTCGGAGAGTGTGCACGAAAGGGAGAGGGAGCGCGCGGCGGGAATAGTCAGTTTGCAATCGAATACTTTATCTCAAGTACCGTACCTTAGATTCGTCCCCTGCCCGACGCCATCGATCTGATTCTAGCGGAGAACGAGAAGCGGAAGCTGAGTGGGGTGAGAAAGTTGATCCGTTGACAAACAATCGTCCATTCACGAAATTTAAAGGCACAAACGGAAAATTGTAAAATGCTATAATACATTTAGATGACACCCCTCCATCACGAGGTGATCGTATGCAATGCATGGGCTCTCTTTATTGCCGGCTACGAGACGACGTCGACAGCGCTCGCCTACGCTACGTTCCTGCTGGCCAAGCACCCGGAGGTACGCTATGATAGGAATGTCGTAGCAGTCTCATTACCGTAAAATTATCGTGTTAGAACTGAAGTAGCAGCATTGGCGTTTCGTAATTCGTTCGCCGTCGAGATATTGCGGAAATAACCTTGCAGGTGCAAGCAACACTCCACGAGGAAGTGTTGTCGTCGTTCGGTAACAACGAGACGATCGACTACGAGAGAGTGATGAAACTGCCATACCTGGTCAGGTTTTCTTCATTGATTCCATCTCTCAATGCGTATGTTTGCAATATAACTGTGGAGGATAATGCCTGCAAAACGTGTCCATAATTGCGCACTGCGGTCACTTTCATACTTCAGCACGCAGTCTTTGCCGAGACCGTCCGTCTCTACCCGCCCGTCACTACACTTACCGGCAGGCAATGCATCAAGTAGGTGTCACATTTAATTTGCACCAGAAGTGAGTCGCAAGTGAATACATCAATGGGTTATTGAAGACGATTAGTATGAACTGAGTTATTATGGGAAGTATAACACCGCAAATTTCAGGGAAACAGTAATCGGTGGTCGAATCCGCGTTCCCGTCGGCTGCAACGTCATGACACCCGTGCACGCAGTGCATTGGAGCGAGGATAACTACGATCGGCCGAGGGAGTTCATACCCGAAAGGTAAATTACACTCGTGAAGGACGCTCACCTAACCGTAAACCAATTTTACGCCCGAGATTGTATGCAAATTACATCTTTCTAAATAGAACTCATGAAGAAAAAATTATCACTTGAAAAAGGCAATCAAAGCGTTGCAGGTTCCTCGACGGGGACAAGCCGACTTGGTCTGCAACCTACATGCCTTTCGGCATCGGTCCTCGCAACTGTGTTGGTGCACGCTTCGCCGAGATGGAATTCAAGACAGTGATGAGTTCTGTGATCAGAAAGTTCGCAATCGAACTGGATCCGTCACAAGTTCGTTTTACAGTTTTTTTTCTGTAACGGCCGTCGAATAATTCTTCTGAATTTATAAATCGTAATCTTTTCAAGAGAAGTAACATTACTATTACTTTTCAGATGGAGCTGAAGACGATGACCGTGAATATTCTGCAGAATCCGCTAGACAACAAGCTGTTCGTGAAACTAATCGAGAGGAAATGAGAATGCCCCTCACCTTTGAATCATTGTAGTTATTCATGCGTAAACGATTGTAATTTCGATAAAATATTTTTTTAACATGCACTTTATTTTCGTTAATAACACGTTTGTTGCTAGGATAGCATCCCAAGCACCTTATGGAAGTCTCCCAACGCGGCAAAAATAATGGTTTTCGATCGTTTGCGTAAACATCTGGCCGGTTGACATACGTTTGCATCGTATGATCCCTTTCGTATAGACAAGAGAGCTCTTCATCTGTTCCACCCCTGCCTCATTCTCTTATCATCAATCATGTTCCTTCATATTTTCGCGTTACCCGTTACCCGTTCAAGATATGAAGACCAGACACAAGAGGTGAACACATAAATAAAGACGTCACGAATTCGTAAAGTATAGCATTCGAACGGAACACAGTGTAAACAAAAACAAAACACAACAGGATTTATCAATGAATGGGATTCTTCAGAGCAGAGCTGAAAGAGCTTCAGAGCTGTAACTCAGTAAATAGTTCTGACACGAGCTCCTGAAATGTTCTGATTATCAATAAAGAAATTCGAAAAAATGATACATTGACTTCTTGTTCTAGTTTATCGATATCGCTTCCTGCCCCATTCCCAGTAGATGGTGAGCTGGAAGTTTGTATAAGTTGTTCGGCGAAACGCTTCTGAAAATAAATGTCTTTATTTGTATAATAGTTATGGCGCGATTAAAATAATATATGTCAGGTTGTTCGATTCGCCGCTGGGTCTTATAGAACTATTCCTGCACGTATTCTTTGTTCGAGAACATACGAACCTCTCGAACGTTAGCGAAAGCGACTGCGAAGCAGACGAAGAGAAGGAAGAAGAGGCGAGAAGAGAACATTTCTGAAAGCAGGAACTGTTGGAATGAGAGCGGATCATGGAATTGAGATGCTTTTATAAGAGGGTCGAGAATATTTGAATAATCTCGACAGAAGTATACGAAAACATCCATACAACTCCGGACACATCTCCACTTTTCCATCGGATTAAATATGGCAAAACAACCGTGGAATTTGTGAGCTAGTAATACTACGAGGAACCCGAATCAGCATACAACGAAATCATCCATGAATGCAAAATTTAATTTCTTTATTATTTCACGTATTTTACTGCAATTATGATACTTTAAAACATTTATGGAGATCGTTGAGCGCATCGAAACTACTTGTTTCCTCTCCTAATTCTTTTTCATCGTTTTTGCTGTGCTGATCGCATTTGCCGTGGGTTGTGAGGTGATTTTCGTGCTGCTGACAGCCCTGGATGATGTTCTGAATGTTGTTGGTCGGTGGGACGACGTCGTCGGGTGCGCGGTCGTCGTTCGAGGGCGATCTCTGCAGTATAAGTGATGATTCTTAGGTTGAATCTTTTGAAAAAAAAGACAACGATAACCAGAACACCCATACAACATTACCGGCAGCAGCAGAGTGGTCGAAGAGACGGTCGTGCCTTCATGCACTCTGCGGTCTTGCCGTATCTAAAATATCATATGAAAGTTGATTAGGGAGAGAATTCACTCACGAATTGGATCGAGTGAAGTCACTTGAGGCTAGTGAGATATTCAGATGACCGTGCGCCATGCGTCGAGCGCGAACAATCGTCTTAACCATCTCGTAAATCCGTTCATTATCATTTTCATTTGGTATTCCATTTGACATGTTCTTTTTTTTCTGTTTTATAGGCGATAGAAAATTCGAAATAGGAGAGCTGTGTGCCGGTTTTTGCATCACCATTCAGCACCTTGAACTGTCCTCCGCACTCGTTCACGGTGAACACGACCTCTGCAAGTCCATCCGTTCTGTCCATCATCTTCACCTCGATGGTCTAAAAAGGAACCTAGCAATGTGTTCGAAATCAATAGTGAAAACCTTGTTGAGCGTGTATTCCTCGCAAGCGGTATTCATGTGAAGATTTTTCAATTGCAGATTGAGAAGCTTCATAGATTCGTTCCCAATTTCTCCATTTACTGTGACGTTTCTTCAATGGTACAACTAGATTATATGCCGATTAAAGAATTTATAAATTCAAAAGTGGTATACGCACTCTGATTTCGTCTTGTTCCACTCGCACAGACAGAAGCGAATGGGTATAGGAAGGGTGCGGCACGATCTCTCGCCTGTAAAATTATTTTCGTGGAAAAATCTGTTTTCGATGCGCCGACGTCAACTGTAAATACTACGGGAGGAAATGGGAAATAGAGACGGACGTTGAAACAGCGAAAAATAATACCAGGTGGAAGAGCACGGAAGAATGAATTGCCTCTCAGGCCACTCGGCCCCGCATTGCCTTCCAATTGTGGTTCCTGAATGAAATCTGGACACACGAAATAAAAGTAAACGCACGTTGAGAATATCCACGAGCGACGCGTAGATATCGAATGATGTGAGCAGCTTTCCGCTGTTCTCCCGCAGTACTGGATTGATTCGCTCCCTGGTTGTGTGGAATATAGAGGGCAGGAAAAAATATTGGAAACTCATGAGTTTACCTTATGTGCCTCGGCACCGAGACAAACATCATGGGATTGTTGATCTCTCTCTTGCCGATCCACATGTCGTTCACCTTAACTCTCAGATATTTTCCAGAAACTAGTAGGTCAACGGGTCGAATGAATTTCATGGACAAAAAATAACAACAGTCTAGTGCTTTCAGTTTTTATATTTTCCAACGAATTCGCAATGATCTCACCGGTCCCCATCGAATTCCATGATCACCCATAAAGTAGACATAGGACTTGTCGAGCTGCAATCGCATTCATCAATATATCGAAAAACTATCATCTTACTATTTGCTTGTGCTTCCGGAAGAAATTAAAGAAAAACGTGTCGACGTGGAATAGGCCATTGCTGTAGTCGTGTGCTATTTCGGACGCCCACACCATCGAGATCTTCGGCGATTCTCAAAGATTTGTTATCCTTCCTCTGATATTCTTGCTAATAAAATCTAAATTTTAGCGTATTGCCTATCGCATACCTTTGTACACTTCCAAAAACTTCTTCAAATAGTTGAACAGATGAGTGTGGTACTCCAAGCATTGTTTCTCGCCCATAAACTTTCTTGATTGCTTCGTGTTCTGTTCGTAGTAGATTTGGAAGGGTCTGAATAGGATTTGGTGTCCAATCCTTTTCGCATTTCCTCGTACGATCCAACCTCATGTAGTGGGTAACAGGCGCGTGCTCGAATCCATGACAGTTCGGGAAGTTGAAAACACCGCGCGCCCAGTCCTCAGCGATCAGCGATTTGTAGCCTTTCTGCACAGCGTTTCATGATGGTTCAAACATTTTTTGCACATATTATTCAACTTGTTGATTTTTTTCACAAAATCACTACAATACTCATTTAGAGGAGAATTTATAAGTAGTCAGTCCGCCACCTTAGTGAATTCCTTGAGAATGAACGGTTCGTCATCGAAATATCGATTGCAAGCATGCGTCTCATTCCAGTCTGCAGGTTCCTTGCCCATTCCAAAGATTCCCTTGTCGAGATCAGTTATGAGCTTTCCTGAATAGCATGATATTGTATGATATAGAGCAAGAAATACGACTCGCCGTTTCAAAACTTCTCCCGTTCTCTTGCCAAGTTGTGAAACCAATATTTAGGCCAACAAATCTCACCAATCAGAAAAGCGATTCCATTAGGATGACTGTTCTCGCCGACCTTGTTCACGTGTCGCAGATTTACTGCGTCGAACTCGTGGTGAAGCAAGGAAATGGTCTTCGGAAGAGACCTACATCAGAAAAAAGAATAATTAAATTGAGACAGCTCTCAACCCACCGCAGCGCCTGGCTGTTGGCAACTGAATCCAGAACAATGATGAACACGCTCGGTTTCTCATCGACCTCCTCCTCTTCCTCTTCGAAAGTAGTGGAGTTCCTGAAAATATCATTGGTGCTGAGTCCCTAGATGCTGCTTACATGGTAGTAACGTTGATTTTCGCACCACCCTTATCAGTTACATTCCACATTTGCAAATGGACAAAATCTTCCACAATTTCCTGTTTGTTTGTCGCATTTACGCAATGTGTGTGCACGAAATCCGAATTGAACACAACTGAAAGGTAAACGTTTGACTCTCTCATTTCTCCAAATCTCTCGCTCTACTCCGTCGATAGGCGATAGAATACTGTGATTGTAGAGAGTCAAGCCAGTGCTCGAGAGGTTGCCCCCCTCCTACAACAAAGTTCACATGTCTCGAACTAACCCGTCGAAGCGGATGTCCCAATTTCAACCCAAGCACTCGCATTGTAGTGCCAGTCATCCTTGTGGAACAAGGACCTGAATCAACTTGTCATTTATGACAGCCTTTTCTCTGGGTGCGGTGAATTTCTCATTGTCATTTATTTTCTCATTGTCATTTATGACAGCATTTCTCTGGGTGCGGTGAATGTAGATGCAACTATGAACACAACGAGCTGACAGAAATTACAAGCTCCTACAAGCGAAATTACAAGCTCCTCACCTTGCTTTGCACTTCACTCCGTTCACTCCTTCCCTGAACGGATTCAACCAAACGGCGCCGTTGGCACCCAGCATCGTGAACGGTTGGAAATCCTCATCGCATTTCCTACAATAGATGCTTCTTTTCTGAGTATCTTTTTCAAAGAAATGCCACATAAAACCGAACCGTCTCTCATAGATGAAGTGATTCATAGCCATTCAAAATGAAAAATAAATTCACTTGATCGGGTCATAATTGACATTTGCTTGCTTCAGCACATCCCTCGTCCAGCCGTCCTCGGCAAATTCAGCCAGTACGCAAGTGGAAAAGAGTGCGACCTCATCGATTGCAGCCGTTTCTGAGAGAACATGATCGATTTGAGGACAGTTAAATTGGAGCCTATAAAACGCCTATATTCTAGTGGTGGAGGTTTCCGTGTCGTACCTACTGCTGAACCTATCACAAATGAAGAAAAGATGGAACTTACCGTGATCTTGCTGGTTCAGATGATATGCAAAGTTGAACGAAACCGTGAGGTTTGTTTGTGTGGAAAATATGGAGTAGAAAATGATTATTGACGAGATTCCAACGCAGAGCCATAAGAGAGTCCACATCTATCGATTGAGAGAATTGATGGGAAAATCTCGAAAAATTCGCCCCTTGCCGCACGATAATAACTATAATATGCTAACGGTCATAAAATGGCAATCAAAATAATGCAATTCATCGCAATATGACAAGCAAGAGTGCGGAAAATCGCCTTCTTTTCTGCTCTGAGTGGTCCGCCAAATGGAGGAAGAAAGAAGAAGATAGTTATGGAGACGTTTGGACGAAACAAGGAGGCAATAAATACTACGGATTGTGCTATGTCGACTTTATTATCTGAAGCATTCTGCCACGATTTGCAAGCCATATTACACTTTCCTTCTTAGTTCCATAGGTCCGTAATGACTTTGTGTACACATTGATTATTATTCGAAGATGTCGGAAACTTCCAGAAACCTTGCTGATTGTTGCAAGGTAGAATAACACACCCAATTGACACGATTTATGGAGATCTAATCAATTCAGTAAACAATTATCAATGACTTTAGAGAGCATCAGTATCTTTAGGTTCGGACCAATACGATCAATTAGCAGACAATTACCGAACACATTTTGATCACACGAATTCTCCTGAGGACGTTCCAAGTCAGCACCTCGCTCGAGTCATGATTAGAGCTGTCAGAGATGCTTCGCTCCGCGCACTCCCTCACAAGGTCAGATTGATGAAAGAACAGGCGAAATGAAGAGATGATCTTCGAACGGCCAGACAGACTTGCGAGACACTTCTATTCAATCAAGAGATGTGCACTTCCTACGTCCTTGCGGATCTCTGGAGACTGCTAGTAAGAAAAATATGACAATAAGAATGATGTCTTATTTTATGCCGATTCTCATCTCTCAGCCTTGATGTTCTAATAGTTTGTTGAATCATAATCACTATTAATTTGCTACGGCGAATTAATCTATAGCATGTGATCAAGTAAGGAAATTTGCAGATCTATTTAGGGAACGTGGGGGTATTGATAACACAACAATTGCGGAAGCAGCTGGCCAAGACATGTGGCAGGTAATGCTGTTTTTTGTTCCGAGTATTATTTTCTTATCTCTGGATAAAGCAACGGTTTCCTACTGTTAAAAATTTCCTTGTTTTTCGGAAACTTTTTTCGACTGACTTGCACATGAAAATTCACATCATTAGCATCTATTTTCCACGAGCATGACTTACCAACGTCCCCATCCTATTTATAGATAGCATCTCCACATCGTTTTCATCCGTACAAATCACATCAACGAGAATGCAAGGCGCCCCGCACGTTATTATTCATTTGGTACATCAATTTTTTTTACTTTTCATGATGTATTAACCATAATAAACATGGAACTGCAGCTCTCTCTTGCGGGCTTCTCCACTAACGCCGTGGCGCTCATTACCATTTATCGGAGCCCCCGACTGCAGTCATCGTAAGGACTCTTTTTTTTCAAAGGGAATTTGCATGTACAAGCAGGAGTAGCCCAAAAGCATATTTTTAGTTTCGCTATTTTTGTTGCTTTTATGCAGTGAAAATGCATGCAGATTCGGCATCCTGTGCGCAGTATCGGCCACGGGCAACATTCTGCTGCTCACGATGAACTCTACGTGGTGAGCGCACTAGATCGGATTCTATACATAAGCTCTATTTTTGAAGGTACGCAATGCCCAGCAATGATCCCATGTTCGCGTTCAAATCGCCGTTGAGCAGATATGTCGGCATTGTAAGTGCTGTTGAATTCTCTATCGAAAATCAGGGCGAAGATTGCACATGCAAAATCGAACAAGCGTTTGACTATTTGGCAACCTTAAAGAAGACGTCCCACGAATCGCGCGGGCGGCTATGCAAAGTGAGGTGTGCGAGGGAGCACTCTCCTCATTTCGCACGCTCTCTCGCTCTTTGCCTGCGCGCGCAGGTAACTTGGAAAGCAGCCAAATGCTCATATCTCAGTTCAAAAGAAAAGCCACGACAGGGTAGCCACGACCCAACATCTCACTTCGAAAACTCAGTTAGTCAGATATTCGTGGGACACCTCCTTTAATTTTAATTATATTATTATTTTCGAATTTGACAGGTTGGCGTGACGATTTGGACGCTCGGGTTGCGCTTGCATCTTCTGATTGCTCTCAATCGAATGGTCGCGCTCGTCTTCCCTCTAGCGAGCTACAAATACGCCAGCAAGAAAATGACGGTAAGTACACGATGCGGGGACTCCTCTGCCTCAACATACTTTGGCCAATTGGTGAGGTAGAGGTAGAATGCACGGGGAAGTTTCAAAGGGTTCCAAGAGTGCAATGCTTATAGTTGATTCTGCTCGGGGTCGGCCTTCTTATCGCCGTTATTCAAGCGGCTCCTCTAATCATTTGTGAGTTCTTGACAACAACATTCACAAATGATCTGATATTGTTTTCAGTGGACGATGCCTGGTTCTGCTATGAGCCCACGCTTATGATGTGGATCTTTGCGCCGACTGAATGGGGAGTGATCTATGAGCGGTGAGAAATTTGAAAGATACTTGAAATTTATTCCAACTTTGAGGTACTTTAATTACTACCCGACAAAGGTCGAGTTCGTTTCGACCGTTACGATGGATTTGACGACCCTGGCGCACCTGAAACTGAAAAGAAAGGTATCTGGAAATGCTCTACTATCAACGAAAATGTGATATTTCAGGTATACGGAATCAGTCAGCAACAAGCGAGAAAGCTCGAGGTTAACCTGTTCTTTCAGGTTTGGTGCTGCTTGGTTGATAACGCGTGCATCTCAAATAATCTCATTTCAGTCGTTCAGTCAAATTCTGCCATTTGTCGGCTGCTTCATCACATTTGCCTACATTACACCCCATCTGGAAAGCGATTTCGGTTATTTATTATTATTTTTATTTTTATAAATGTATTTTTTCAGCTCGTTTCCTCTCGACAACTGGCGTCTGGCACGCCGTTCACTTCGTTGACGGGTGAGATTTAAATATTTTTACGAAAAATACAATTTTTATTTTTCAGCCTTATCATCGACATATTCCACACGAAAGCCGAGTTCTTCTCACACGCGAAGAAGAATAATTCGATTAGCGTTAAAACCCTAATGCCAACGATCAAACCATGAACCGTCTTCTCGAAAAATTGTTTGGCTTTCCACCCCCTTCCTTCTTCATAGAAGATCACGAACTCCATTTTTCACATTTTAGGAATTAGAAAGTTTCAGCGCTTACCTTTGATGCATTCAATGAAGAATTCAATCTCGCCTCATCATACATGACTTTTCTTCGGCACGTCTTCTTACTTCCTGTTTGTCGGGTCTATCAAAATACTTGGCATGACACAGTCTCTCTAATTGGTCCAACATGTTTTTGGTCATCAGTTGAATTGTCATCCCCGAGCAAAAAAACGTAATCGTTTGATCTCGAGAGAGAGATAACAATAGGGCACCACACGCCGCAGGGGTCGCTGCTATTATCTTTATTTCGATCTACAAGTCGGAATTAGCGCAAACTGTGTTCGAAAACATTGCGACTCAGAGTTATTAAGGAAATACTGAACCGATAATAATAATAAAAAAACTCTGATTTAAATAGCCCTACTTGCATGGATTATTGGTTACAAAAACACTCAAAATATCATCTAGTGTTCTACATTTGTGGCTCATTGAAAGAGATGAGATTGGGAAGTTTGAAATGATAAAATAATTCTTTTTGGATAAAATTATTTGAATTAATAATTCGTAATTGTCCCAATGAATTTCGAGTACATATCGACCATCCATGGGGGATCTCAAATACCGGATGGAAAACATATAATTTTTGGGTTATAAATTTGATTTAACAAAAAAATTCTATGCTACTCTTTGGACTTTCCAACCAAGAGTAATGAAAAAACGCGGAAGCCTCTGCATTCATTCTTTGAAAGTGCCAATTAGGAACAGGCCCTCTCGGAGCTTCGGTCAAGATCGAAATCGAAAGCGCAAGGGCGCAACAATCTACACAACAATCTCTGGGTCCACAGGCTGAACCTTCTCCACTACACTTTTGGTCCTTTTTGTGAGAACATACTGGCCACTTGTTTTCCGAGGGGAGGCTGAAATTGTGAAAGTCCCACAAAAGGATGTGTTATCCGAAAGACATGCTCCGCCAGCTAATCTGGTCTATAAATCGCAATAAGTGCGGGCTAATTTATTCGCGCGTTTCTGGGCCACACCAATTAGTTCCTTTCGCATAACTGTTTTTTTAAGTAGTTCTTAATAGGATTGGCCAAACGAGGTTAACGGGCTCGCTAAACGGAGAAGTCGCATTGCGGGCTCTTACTTCTGAGAGAGCGTAGGGGCTGCGAGCCCGCAACGCCTCGCTACCCCTCGCTATGAAAAGGGAAGACACTCTCTTCCTTTCACACGCTCTCGTCGCTCTCTTCTAGCGCCCCTCTCCCTCCTCATAGCGAGCCCGCAATCTCGTTATCTTAACCAACCCTAGTTCTGACGGTTGAATAGCCTATATTTCAATCTTATGATTGATAAATTCACATAATTTCATCTATTTCCAGTAATTCTCCATGACCGACAAGCGATTTGACATTCAAGTAAGTCATTTTCTCCAGCCTAGATTTATTGAAATTTATAGGGGTTTCGTGCCTGGGCCGTGATCTCCGTCGTCGTTTTTCACTTCTTCCCGTCAAATTTGCCGTTCGGATACCTGGGAGTTGATGTGTGAGCGACATAGAGCATGGATTCATAGCAAAACCTAAACCCTTATTATGCATTCTGCGAGCGTCGCAATGTCAATTTACTCATTTGTTGCAGATTCTTCGTGCTTTCCGGCTATCTTATCTCGCTCGTTCTCGATAGTATGCGAATAATTTTGTCTCTGGCAAATCTTTCACGCATTACAGAAAAACCATGCTCGTTGTTAGCATACTTCGAATTCTACCTCAAGCGAATAAAGCGAATCCTGCCGCTTGCACTTCTTGTGAGTTTACGGAATTCGCCAAATATTCAGTGATTTTCAGGTCATTCTGATCAACATTCTGATCATATCGCAGAAAGAGGATTTGATGGTAGTGAAAGCTGGAAAGAGGCACTTACAAATACTGTTTTCCAAAATTTTTTTCAAAATATAATCAGGTCAGCTCTATACGCGCTGTTCTTCGGCACAAATTACAATGTTAGAGAGGAAGGCGAGGATTATTTTGAAGCGGTAAGATTTCATTGTTTCAGAGTTGACTTAAATTTTGCCTTTCAGCTAGAGCAAGCGAGCGACTACTTCACACACTTTTGGTCGTTGTCCGTCGAGATTCAATTCTACCTTGCTGCTCCGATTCTGTTGCACATGATCAAAGTAATCACTTGGAATATCAATAATGGTTGATTTAAACAGCATAGTGATACGCTTTTATTGAAAGTAACTTCCAGCCGTCCACGACTCGTCAACAGTGGTCACTCTTCTACATGTCACTGCTAGCTCTTTGCTCTTTTCTTGTATCTTTGGTCCTACCAGCCCAAGACGCCTTCTCTTCAACGCTGTGCAGGTTCATTACATTATTTCACGAATTTTAATGATTTTTTTTTAATTTAAAGAATTTCGCTTACTCAGAAATATTGGAAACTCATATTTTTAGATTGTGGCAATTCCTCTCGGGCGCTATCGTCTTCGATTTGAGCAAGGTATCCATGATTCAACTTATTCATCGCACTTTTTTCATTCAGATGAATTTGGAAGCACATGCCAATTCTAAGACTGACCCGGAGACACCGGGAAGTATGCAGCGCGTCCATTTTTCTGGTGAGCTAATCGTTGAAACTGAAACCCTCAATCAACCATGTTTTCTCAGAGATTCCTCTCATCGCTGCTTCCGTAGCGGTGATGGCCGTTATTGCATTAGGAGACATGGTATGCATTGAAATAATTCAATAAGTATACCCTGAATACCCTATTAAAATAATCGTCTCTCCATTTCGTGCTATCGCATGAAACGAAGGTAGCAATACGAAGTAGTACACATCAGACATCACTAATCCGTCTTGGAGTAACCCTCATTGCCGCTTCTCTCTTGTTCCTCAACTCATCATCGTTTATTCTCTGTAATCCTGTCTTCCAGCTGATGGGTGAGCATTTCATCCCTTTTCGAAAGATGTGTGCATTCCATTTTCAAATAACGATTTCTTTTGTAGGCGACGCCTCGTATGCGCTCTACCTACTGCACTGGCCGGTGGTGTGTGCTTTGAACGACCTAGAGGTTGAAGATTTGAAATGTGAGATGATGAAGGCAGAAGCTACTTATTATTCCAACCAACAAAACAATCAGGGCTCACCGCAGCAATGGTTTCGTGTGTCTTTCTCGCGATCGCCACCCATATAACATACGAGAGATGGTATGCCTCTTGGATGGTTCACCCTTTGAGTGGATGAGCACAAATGAGAACCAATGTTTTCAAATCAGCGCTCACTTGACCTACGAGGGATGGTTTTTTGAACTGACCCGAGGCCAAGTTCGTACGAGAACTTGTGAGGTGTGGGGAAAATCGGCTCCCACTTAACCTTTGAGACTTTTGATCTTGCCCTAGTTAGACCCTATAGATCGTACGTGAACTTGCGATAACAAATTAGCATGTACTTCAGCGGATTTCACTTTCGCTCTCGTTGGTCACATCTCGTACAAAAGTGAGGGCCGTGCATGATCGCCAAAACAAGCGCGCGCCTGCAGGATAATAGGGATTGTACCGCATTGCTCTTCACTAGAGCGCGGAGAGGAAGAGTGATTTTGCGATTATTCAAGATCTTTGAGCGATCGTACAGGGCGAATGAGTATGGAAACCTAGGGAAGATTTGATTCCTATCGATTCGAAATCTATTAGGAAACATTTTCCAATTTGGAACGGGTCAAAATATTTACATTCTTCCTTTTTATTCAAAAACTCTTCCTTCCAACAGCCTGTTTTTAACAAAAATGTTGATATTCGACTCTAGTATGCAAATGAGATAATATATTTCGTCATCAGTTTGCCTAAAAATTCCGCCCATAGGTCATACACACATTCTTCCTTAGAGTGCTTTAATATTTCGCATGGCTTTCGATTTACATAGAGATTTATGCCTTCCCGAACTCTTCCTCTCCGCACTCTACTCTTCACTCCGAAGTGAAATAACGCGCGAAATGAAGAGAACCATTTCTTGCCAGGACATTTCAAATATAAACAGCATATGCCTTCCGACCGAGGACTGATGGATTGCAGGACTGCAGTACGATAACTAGGGCTGGCAAATGAAGAGCTTAAAAAGCGGTTTTTTCGACTGTGGAATACTAATGAGCCTTGAAACTATAGGGAAGAGTTGTCTCAAAAGTTCCATAAATATGTTTAGAAAGATTTAGGCGTGTTTGAAGCTCAATAAATATAAACCTTCATATACGTTTCCTGTAAGGTTCATGATTTATTTTTTAATTCTAATTTTTATTCAAAAGTATATGAAGGTTTGTATTTATCGGCGTTTAAACATGGCCAAAACTTTCTAAACATGTTTTTGGAACTTTTGAAACAACTCTTCCCTATAGTTTCACGGCTCATTAGCATACCACAGTCGATAAACCGCTTTTTTCAGCTCTTCATTTGCCAGCCCTAACGATAACCCTCCACAGGTACCTCTCCCTGTCGCCGTTTCCGGTCGCCGCACTCATTGCCGTACTCTACTCCCTCTGCTGCTTGCTTATCATCTACGATGGATCTGCTAGCGGCGGAGATTGTGCGTTTTGCTCATCTTCATCCAAAAATAAGTTGCCCCCGTTGCAGTTGACGCAGCGGCCGCGATTAGCGAATGGCAACCAGACACATTGAACAATTACACTGAAGGTCAAGATGCTCATTATGATTAGGAACTTCGAGAAATTTTTTAGCGCAAGTGCAGCAAATGAACGATGTTATGGAGTATCAGCTCAAGAACACGCTAACCATTCCTCATTGTATCTCGACAGAGCGACGCGGCCGATTCCGATTCTGCCATTTCCCGGTTAGTTCCCGGATTGACTCTTTAAGTTTCCAAGCGACTCCTAGTGATGGCGTACGTCATTTTCCGATTTTGATAAAATTCTACGTCCACCGTTTCCAGCCGGGCCTCGGCAACGACTCTGTCCTCATCATTGGAAATAGTTTCGCGCTGAACCCGGGCCGACTTCTGCTCGACCATCTGAAGCCACATTACGGGACAGTGAGCATGCGAGCCGTTGCGCGTATGTGTCTTTTCTTGTGGTAATGCGGAAAGACCGAAACAGCAGAAAATATAAAAAGTAACAAGAAATGAAAGGGAACGTCAGGTTGCGAGCCGCTGATCGCAACGAACTACAGCGGATGGAGCGGCGTGTGCAATGAGGAGACACATAGGCGATTCCTCGAGGACGTTAGGAGGGAGAGGCCGGACGTGCTGTTCATCTCGGCTCGGTATTGTTGGCGCAATTTAGTGGGCAAGTGCGAGTGAGAGTATATCAGTGATTCACGAAACCAATAATATTGCGAATGATCGCACATATTGCAGGTATGAGGTATGAGATACAGGTACTATATTTGTCTATTTTTTCACCGAATTAGCTTTATTTCACTAGTATGCGCAGTGATGAAGAATTCGAATCAGGAACTGAGGATTGTTGAGGATAACCGAAAGCATTGCAGGTACGAGCATCCCGGCGCTGCAGTCGTCGGAAACATGTCATCCGATCCGCTGTACCTATTCATGCTGCGGAAACTAAGAAGCTATGAGAAACTAGTGAAAAAGAAAGTGAGTGTCATCCTAAATGAATGATAAACCTCAATATGTCCGTCTACAGGTATTCATTCTCAACACGCTTCCTCTGCTCAATGCCGCGGCAAAGGTGGAGAAGACAAGAAAGCTGAACAATTTGACTATCGAGGGATTCATGCCTGTTAGTTATTAAAAACAGCTGAATTCTTCTATATATTTATTTTTTGAAATAAGTAATAAAATATTGTTGAGGAAGCAATCAAAGAAGATGACGAGCCGTTGCGACGGCGCACTGCACAAGTGAGAATGGAAATCTTCCATGAAATGTGAAAATATATTTTTAAGCTGGCGAAATACTGCGACAAATGCGTCTTCTACGACATTCGAGCCATGCACTTGACCAAAGACGGAGATTTCATGGTGGAAATAATATTGTATTTGCGTTTAAAAAATACTTTCAGACAGTTGATCCTGTTTCCAAACTTCGTTACTTCGAAAAGAGCGGTCACTACACGTCCGTTGGTTAGTGATGTTATCCTAACTAATGGAACAAAAAATTGTTCAGGCCTGAAAATGATCGAACCAGCGTTAGTTCGACTGTCGAAGGAATACGCCCGGCTAATCAATGCGACGTATCCCCATAATATTCTACAGTTGAAACCTTGAGACTTCGTTATTTCTGCGCAAATAAACATTTTTGACATAGCGTTTTTTTCTTCCCTAACATTATGCAGCAGTCTTACCAATCTAACCTAGAGTGCTTGATATGGAGAGTGGGTTAGTTGCTCAACAGGAGCAGGCTGTTAGAGTGAAGAACACGTCTTTTCATTCTGCGCACTCTCTCGTCTCTATAATCGATGAGAGAGCTCATCCTGACAACCCTATTCACGAGTGGGCAACACGCGAGAACAAACAGACCCCGGTCAAGTATCTCTCACTCGCTTACCCTTTCTCTCCTTTATCACTCAGAGGATGTTGGGTGTCCTCCAGTTATCTCTACTATTCGTTACAGTTAGAGGTATGAAGCATATTTTCAACTTTTCAAAATGTTTTGTTCGGGATATTTATTTCAGGAAGCCCTCAAGAGATAAAGCTGTACAATGATCAGCTCGAGGGTAAGTGTAGAGTTTTTCAAGATTCGAAGAGCAGTTGGATTTTGGATTTTAACACATTTATCAAGAGTAGGCTCTGTTGTGCATGGCAGGCCATTCATGACTTGCTTGTCTCAGAAAAGTGGGTCCGACAGTTCGCATGAAGAGATCTTTCCATCTTGCGTTAGGCCGTCCTCGCCTGCGCTTGGGTGCTCGTTGTGCATCCAGAGCAATTTTCTTTTCAATGAGGCACGAACAACATCTTCTACCTTTGTGAGTCCGCGCAGCCTTTCGTTCGATAAATGATCTAAATGTAAGACAGTGCAACCGACCATCCATCGCTCCATGCGTCTTTGTGCCACCGATATTCTTTCCTTTTGTGCTTCAGTTAGTGCCCATGATTCACACCCATATAAAAATGCAGGAAGTATACACCCATTGAAAAGCCGCCGCTTGTGGAGCATTGGAATCGATCGATTAGTGAGGAAGTATCTATGCTTATGGAAGTCCCGTACGCTGCTTGAATACGACGACCAATCTCAACCCCATCCTTTCCGTCAATAGAAATAGCGCAACCCAAATAAATAACCTCTTTTTTTAAACCCACGACTTTCCCCGCAACCCGTACATCCCTTGGATTTCCCTTAGAAGTCATTCCCACTGTTTTTCCCCATTCAGCATTAACCCAACTTTCCCCAATTCTCTCTCTAATTCATTAGCCATAGTTTGAATTTGCCGCTCATCATGTGATATGAGAACCGCATCGTCAGCAAATAGAATATGAGAGAGGAGAGAGCAGTAGACACAAATAAATTTATATTTTAAAAAAATCGATACAAAATATATGCAATATGCAGGCTACAACAACATGGAGCGACCGGTGGAGAACGCGACCGAGGCGCTTGTAGTGCACATCAAATTTTACCTACAACAGGTTTTTTTCTAATTCTTATCTGTGCATCTAGAAGAATTTACGCAACTATGACACTAGGAACTATGACACCGTCACAAAGTCATTGCTGATATTTTCAGATTCTAGAAGTAGACGAAAAGAATCAGCTGGTGACGATCAATGCGTGGCTGAGCATGGTAAAGTATATTTCTAAACCGTTTCATCAAACCAAAAATCGGAAAACATCATTGACGAATATTTTCATTCTGTAAACGTTATATCTTTTCAGAGATGGCGCGATTACAAGCTAGGGTGGAATCCGGACGATTACGGCGGGATTCAGGTATGGTAGATATTTTGGCATTCGATTCCAATTTCATGATGCTTTATTCATGATTTATGACTCAGGAATTCATATTTTCTATTCATAACATTTTCTTTTTTATTCAGGACATTCGATTCCCCGGAACGGCCGATCACATCTGGAAACCCGACGTGCTACTGTACAATAGGTTATCAATTATTGCCTTTTTGCGCCTTTTCTTTTCTTTGAAACCAAAACGTGGAAAATTGATGTAATTACAGTGCTGCCGAAGACTTCGACTCGACGTACAAGCCCAATCTGCTACTCAACTGGTATTAACGATCCATTTATTTATTCAAAATGATCTTTGATTTCCAGGCGACGTAACGTGGATTCCTCCGGGCGTGCTGAAGTTTGTGTGCTCGACGATCGATGTTACCTGGTTTCCCTTCGACGACCAAGTCTGCCAACTGAAGGTATAACTTAATATTCTGACAATATTCCTTCGCTTATCAAGCGCGTATTTCCAGTGCCATTGCCAAATGCAACATAGCTTACTTTTCAGGATCTTTATATTGACAAATATGATCTTTTTTAGTTCGGTTCGTGGACCTTCCATGGATTCGCGGTCGATCTGCAAATTGATACGGACATGGTGGACGGCAAGCTGCGTTAGTTCATAAATAAATACGCATAAAATTTGCTTCTTTTAGCATCGTACGTCGAGAACGCTATGGATCTCAGCACTTACGTGGAAAACGGCGAGTGGAAGCTGATGAGCTCGCCCGCTCAGCGATTTGTGAGCTCAAATGCTATATTTTCACCTATCGAACGATTATAATTGATTCCCTCTTCGAAGGCTGTCTCTCGGACTCTCGCTATTCCCCTATCGAAGCCGTGAGAATGAATATGTCACTCCCTTCCAGGTAACCTATCCCTCGTGCTGTCCCGAACCGTACCCGACCATCGTCTACTACCTCCACATTAGGAGACGGACGCTGTTCTATTGTGAGTGAGCATCCCTCACACGTGAGGATCAATAACACGGAATAGCTTATCACAGGGTTCAATCTGATTATTCCCTCGCTGCTCATCTCTCTGATGACCGTTCTCGGGTTCACGTTGCCGCCGGACGCTGGAGAGAAGATCACACTAGGTACAAATTACGTTCGTACGAATCTTTCTACTACTTTCAAATGTCTGTCCAAAGCGCCAGTTATGATAGAGCAAGTGAAATGAAGAGAAACAGATTCATCATCGTTCCACTTCAGAAGTGACGATCCTGCTCGCCATTGTCTTCTTCCTGTCCATGGTGTCGGAAATGACGCCGCCGACGGGCGAAGCCGTCCCGCTCATTGGTACATTTTATAATATCTAAGAGTATTTCGAGACACTTTGACTCAATGTCACAAAAGTTAACAATACTTCCTCGTTCTTCTCATATTCGCAAGTTTTACCTTTTTTTTCGGATCAATTCTGAAAGAGTTCTAATCCACTTGTCGCGGCAATTAGTTTTCGATTTAGGCGTCTTCTTCTCCTGCTGCATGCTGGTCGTCTCTGCCTCCGTCGTATTCACTGTCGTCATTCTCAATCTGCACTTCCGCACGCCGGACACGCACGAGATGAGCCCGTTGGTAAGCCGCGCCCCGTATGGCCGAGCTACCGCCACACCTTCTTTCTTTTGCTTTGTCGAGCCCCCTTTTATTATACAAAGAAACGCACTTTCGATTTTGGTACCATTTCAGCTCCGAAAAGTGCTGCTGGAGTACCTGCCGTGGATTCTGATGATGTCCCGGCCCGGCCATAAATTTCACAGAGCCGGTCTTTACAAGGAACACAAGGTTAACAACTAAACGATATTTTTCGATTTTCCTAATCGCGTCCTTTGCAGTAACTCTCCTGCTCTTGCCACAATTTAAGTTTATCTAATCTTCCACAGAGCTAAACCATGATGCTTACTAATAAGATGCTTTCAGTCGACATATCGTCTGAAGCGCCTAGCCCTGAGGGAGGATTTGCCCTCTGCCTCTCCAGTGCACGAGGCGCACATTCTGCTCCTGCACGCGATCAACGATCAACTGGAGGAGGTGAGCATACTTACCTGAACGTTATTTACCAAACGTCTACTACGTCTGGTAGATAACAGGACTGATGCATCACGATGAGGGCTGATCCATCAGTGCTGGTTCTCTTGCGGTTGCTGCGCAATACAATCTAATACAGCTGCTTGATAAACGATATTGACGATGATGATGTTGCAACGTTTGCAGCTCGCCAAGCGGGCGGAGCGTGAGGAGAAGGACGCGCGAACTCAAGCGGATTGGCGCTTCGCCGCTCTCGTCGTCGATCGAGCCTGTCTGATCATGTTCACTCTGTTCATTGTCACGTCTTCAGTAGCGATCATGTGCTCAGCGCCACACTTGTACGCGTAATGCTGCTTGTGAAATACATGATTTTACATGAAAATATTCGATGCTACTGAATTATTTGAGATGATTTCTAGCACTCGTTTTATCTCAGATGGATTGAGGATGGAGTATGACTAATATTGTTCACTCTGTTCATTGTCACTTTGCAATTACAGAATACGCTATGCCACGATCAACAATCAATGAGGACGTGGGTACATACTTCATTAAAAATATTTATTTTACAAGACAGGGTGAGAAATATGATTGTGATCAAGATGATGATGCAGCTCCGACCACACTGACGACCGAGGTCGAGGTTGCCGTGAAGGCGGAGAAGTTTTGCTTGAAAAAATGTTGTCTGGTGTCAAACGAGGAATTTGTACCTTGTTCACGCTGGTTTTCATGCCCAGCATTAGCTTCAGCTCTTGCCGAACATTCTGATTCATTACCAAGTAGATCATGCATGGACAGGCTGAAATCGCTCGAATATTTTATTTTTAATTTTAGTGCGATGTTCATGATAAATCACCATTGATGAGTTGGTATCCAATCATGCCGATCGTAATGATGAACTGTGGCGTTGGAACGTGGTTCATAACAATGAATCTAAATTGGATTTCACTATCGAATGGATGGATTTCACCTTACACGAAAAAAGCTCCGACGTTCAGTACACAAATGATTGTGGCTTGCGTGAAGGCCTGAAATATTTTTTTAATTCGTTCAGATTCATCTCTAAATTTTGGACTGTTGAGCTTTTGGAATCTTTAAATTTTGGACTCTTGAGCTTACCTTTGTTTGCATGATCTTTGTGCTGTTGGACAGTTGTATTTTATTCTGAGTTTAGTCAATTTGCATTTCGAAATTACTGAATTCCAAACCGTGGTCGATTTTACAAGTGCGCAAAAGACGAAAAACAACGACAGCACTGCGAATATGACGACGCAGTTGTGAATTTGATGGACGTAGTTTACGTACTCAATATTAGTAATTTTTTTTGTGCGAAATCAAATTGTAATTACTTGATCGCATTCAAAGCCGGGTATCATCGGGCACACAAGCACCGTTTGCAAGCGCGAATTTGTGAGAATCGGAGGAATGAAGAATACCACCGATATGCCGTAGGCAGCCGTTGCCAGCATGACTGCCGTGCCTCGTAGTCCCTAAAAAGCAATTCACGCTACCTATAGCCACTATTGCGACTAGTGATGCCTGAGCGAAAAAATGTATACATTCATTCGTACACAATCTTTTTTTCAGTGTGACAGCCCAAATTGCCAGTACTTTGAACCAATGCTCCTTTCCCGTTAGCTCCGTGATTCTGTTGAGCACTAAAAAGATGCAGTTGCACGATGAGACATTCCATGAACCTGAGACAACATTTCGGTTTTGCAATTATATTTATTTACCATATCCACCCATGCAAGTAGCGACAATGAATATTCTGTTCGAGCAGAACACATCTCCCTGCAGTACTTGGATACCGAACAGAAATCCGGAACACAGTATACCGACCATATCGGCGAGGGCGAGGAATAGCATGATCTGAATTACATTTTCGCAATAGTCAACATTTTTCTTTGATTTATGATTTGGAAGAGATATTATCAGAGATCGCACAACTTTTAGTGACATTATGTGCTTGTTTTTTTTTCCGCTGCCATTGCACAACGACGCAGATCGGGAATGACGAGCGAAAACAAAATGTCCTTTCGGTAAAGCCATTCGAACGGAAAGATCATTTTCAAGCACAGTATGTTGATCAAATAGAAAATAGGCAGAAAGCCTGGAAAAGGAAAAAAATACTTTGATGCAGTTATGCCGCGTGTCGCGAGAGAAGGCTCGAATTGATGGGATGTACAGTATCTTGAATGACAATTTATGTGCGAATGAGAATAGTGGAGTGAGATACCAATGACGAGCAAGCAAGTGCTATAGACCAAGTGCCTAGTGCGCGTTGCGGCTCCCCGTTCACGCGCGACCATTCCTCTGGAGAGTGGGCGCTGAAATTTCTTCTTGTCATAGAATGCTCGACATTTCGAACAGTACAGCAGAATATATCCTGTGGTAATCAATTCATTTGTGGCCTGATTGTGAGGGTGATCAGTGCTAGGCCATGGGCGGAAAGAAGCTAGAGTACCACTTTTTTGGGAAAAAAAACGAATTTATCGGGAACCTGCAGTTGTACTCGGGCGAAGCCAGACGATCCGCAATGAATCGAAAGTCAAAATGCATACCGATGATGTGCGGTACAAGTAAGAAGAACCGTTCTGACAAGATCTTTTCTGAAGGTCTCTTGTCGACCTTATTATTCAATTATTCGCTTGAATGCACATATTTGGATGGAAAATAAGGTATTTTGATGAAAGGATGTCAGCGTAAGATCTCTGCCTTCGTGAATTGATTTGTTTAATTAGATGGTAGGAAAAGCGAGCGTGCGTCAACTCCAGAGCCAATAGAGGCGTGCGTAAGGCCGATTAACACCATTGAGTATGTCTAACCTTCGACAACGAACTCACAAAACGTGTCTCTACAAAACAAGTGATGTTATCATAGATATTTTTGGAAAATCTTTCGGAATTAATGAATGTTTTATTCTTGCACAATATGATAAATTTACATTCTCTTTAGTTTCAGAAGAAGTCGAATGGTTCCAATTCTCGAGACTTGTGCAAGATAGAAAGGTAGTTTTCAAATGAAGAATTGACGCTGTTGGCTGGGTAAATGAATTTGTATTACTTAAAACCATGATTCCCACCATGCACCACATACTCATTGACAGTATAGCTGAGACCGGACATAAATGCTTTGCAACTGGTTCTGAACCACACTTTCTTCTTCATAGACGCCATACCCTGAAAAACGATGTTTCTTCCGGAAATAATTGTTGCCCTTACCGTGATGATTCATCTATGGCGAGAAATTGCTGATATGCACGATTGCGAAGAAATAGCTTGTCCAGCTTCTTAGAGAACATTTCTAGGATTATTTTCGCCCAGCCATTTTGCATGTCCAAAAAGTGTGGAACATTCGCGAAAAGAGGATAGTTTCCGTCCTTCTCGATATGCAAACAACGCACTAGCGATGGTAGATCCATCAGGAGTTCCACTGAATAAAAAAATATATATTGTGATTGGATTCATATTCGTAACCTGGATCGGAAGTAAAGCCTAGATGCAGGATTAGCGAAACGTTGTCAATTTGATGGGACCGAATAGTTTGAAGCAAGTGAGCGCTTCAATGTAACAATCGAGCGATTGCTGGATTACACATCTTACACTGCAATTTCGTTGAGGATCGCCGTTTTTACACACAATATTTCCAGCTTGATTCCGTCCAGAGCTCGCGAAACGGTTGATAACGTTCGCTCATCGTTACAATCCTGCAGTCGAGCCCTGTCGATTCCTTCCGACAGGCATTCTCGCAAATACTCCATATTGTCTTCGATTGCAAGGTCACTGAGGGCGAGTTGAAAGACCTTCAAACCATGTCGTGATCACACTCGAAAAATATCACTCACATTTGGCGATCGTACTAGGCCCCTTTTACTCCTTCTCAAGCCGAAATTTGTTGGAGGTGGAGAGAGAAGGTTGACACGAAGTTCGAAAATCTTCAAAAGCTTCTTTGGAATATGAAGCGAAATAATGCCGCTATTCTGTAACGGAAATATTTACTTTCTCGAATAATGGATTGCAAAGAAATGAGTAACTCATCAAATTGCCTGACGTAGCGTTGACATCAAAGATTCCGGGATATAATCGAGGATCCTCCACGTCAGTACGGTGGGCAGACGCTCGAATGGGGACAGAAGGTTCACGAGCAGATCCTCATCCATTGTCAATCTTGGGCTGGTAATCGATGATTGTAACTCGAGAGATCGGACATACAACTCAAACACGAAAGAAACGCGTGATAATCGATAAAAACTTTCCCCACTCGTGTCGTGTCTGCCTTCGTCTTTGTTAGGATTGCACGCACCGTTGATAAGGTGAGAATGACTCGCTCTTTACTCTTTCTTGACAACAAGCAATCTAGCAATCGCGTTTCACTGTATTATTTACCGGCAATGAACAATTCAATTTTTTTCAAATTTAGGCATATACTAATGCATTTTTGGTCTTTTCTTCCTCTCTAATAGACGATGTCTTGCAAAAAATTAAAATATACAGAATATTTATTGTCAGTCAATCACAATCAAAAAATGTTTTCAAAATAGTCGACTGCCTCCAATTTTCGAGATTTGTGCTTCACAGAGAGGCAGCTTTCAAGGGAAGAATTATCGCTGTTAGCTGGGTAAATATACTTAATTTTTTTTGAAAGTATGAACCTTACCATGCACTGTATAATCATTGACAGTGTAGCTGAGACCAAATAAAAAGGCAGCGCAAGTGCTTCTGAACCAGACTTTCTTCTCCATAGATGATATTCCCTGTATTAACTTTGATTGATATACTGAAACTGAAAAGCCAAAAAGGCGAAAATATTCGAACATAAAATTTTCATCAAATTTATGAATAAACAAGTCATAAATATTCAATTTATGTTGAAAAATTGATTTCCAGAGCCCGGGAATTGAAATTTTGATCTTTCAATCTTTTGGATTTTTGCGGTTTTTTGTGGTTTATCCTCATTTTTAGACCCCTTTTCACCCCTGGAGCCCTTGGCTCAAATTTTTTATAGACTATATCGAGTGCGTAGATTTCAAATTTGATGAGAAATTTGGCGAAAATGTGGGGTCCCCGAGCCAGGGTGAATTAATTTTCGATTTCTTGAGTGATTTTTCAATTTTTTGAAAATGAAGAAGTTGACCAATATCTTTCGAGTGATCTGAAAGTTGTTCAGAAAAAAATTCCGCATTTTTTAAGCCAAACCGGAGGTCCCTAGCTGCTCTGGGAGCTGAGATACGAAAAAACCGGGTACGGAACCGGAAAGTACCTAAAAGCCGTTTCTGGGACAAAAGTTGTGTTATGAAAATTTTCTCGTCGCCAATATAGCCTACCATAAAAATTCTCAAACTTGGGGCGCCTGTTCCTCAGGGTATTATGAT
The DNA here is from genome assembly GCA_900490705.1 of Pristionchus arcanus. Classification (NCBI taxonomy): domain Eukaryota; kingdom Metazoa; phylum Nematoda; class Chromadorea; order Rhabditida; family Neodiplogasteridae; genus Pristionchus; species Pristionchus arcanus. Next base: position 156,365 of record LS487421.1, read on the forward strand.
CTTTGGAACTTTGACAGGCGGCGAGGCAAGTGAATAGTGCACGGGAATTTTGCAACTTTTCCAATACTTACAAATATTACCTTGATGATTGCATTTGCTTGATCATTGCTGAGAAAGTTCTTGAAAGTGCGATTGCGGAAAAAGAGCTTGTCGAGCTTTCTTGAGAACATTTCAAGAACCACAGATGGCCAGTTAACGTTTTCCACTTCCAGCATGTAAGGAACGTTCGTGGACGGGGGATATCCATCCTCATCCACGTGCAGGGAACGCACAAATGAGGCTAACTCCATGAGTAATTTCACTAAAATATAACAGTAAAGCAGTCGTTTTCAAAATAATGTGGGATTCCACGTGCACAATCTTCGCTTAGAGTCTCGAGGAAGATGAATGAAGAGATTGCTTCCCCATTGGCATTCCTAATCATATTCAGTACCTGGTTCGGCAGTATTGCGTACGATAAGCGAGACGTTCTCGATTTGATGACATCGGATGGTTTGAAGTAGATGACTACTTCAAAGAATAACTGTTTTTGTGATTGACAATGTGTGTGCTCACATTGCAATTTCGCTGAGAACAGTCGTTCTAACGCATATTCTGTCCAGCTTAATACCCTCGAATACTTGGGAAACTATCGATAACGTTCGTGTGTCGTTACATTCAATTAACCTAGTCCTGTAGATTCCTTCCGCCAAGCATCCTCTCAAATACTCCATGTTGTCTTTCATCGTAAGGTCAATGAGGTTAAGTTGGAAGACCTTGAAATTATGAAATCATTATGAATCATGAAAATAATACTCACATTCGGAGATCGAATTAGACTCCTTTTGTTTCTTGTCATGCTAAATTTTCTTTGACGTAGAGTCAGAAGATTTATCCGAAGTTCGAAAAGCTTCAACAGATTAATTGGAATGTGAATCGAGATAATGCCACAATTCTGAAACCAACATGTTGTGTTTTTTCTTAAATCGAAATGAAAGGAATACTCGCCAAATTAGCTGAAGTTGCGTTGACTTCGAAGGTTTCCACAATTGGAGTTGATCTTCGCTGCAGAACATGTTCATTCGAACGATTATGGAGCGTCCGCGAGGTCTGCAAGGTACATTTAATTTTATTTTCAAGTAAACATAGAGGGTAATGAATACGGATGCATACCAATCGCAGGGCAAATAGCGAATCTGGAACATATTCGAAGATCTGCCACGTCAGTTCGCTGGGCAGGCGCTCGAATGGGGACAGCAGATCCGTGGCAGTGCCCTCATCCATTGACAATCCTCTAATGATCGGGTAAACAACTCAAACACCAACACGATTGACGAACGGAAATTGTGAGGAAAATCGATGAAAACTTTCCCCACTCGGTGTTTGTTTGCTTTCGTCTGCGTAAGGCGCTTCTCGCGTTGTCTGATAAGGCGAGCATGACTCAATAATTTTCTTTCCAAACATTTCCGTGTCAGACGTATAATCGTGCTCATACGAACTTATTGCCAGCAATTGCTCTTCATTGTACTCTTTACCCGCAGTTTTAAAAACAAGTTGAACTATTTCTGCGTTCTATCATGCGCTGACAAAAGAAAAAAAATAGAAAATAAATGTATCTACAGAAACTCGATCGGTTCATGCACTCGAGATAGGTGTTGTACGGTCAAGAAGCTTTCGTGACGGGCAAACGAGTGTCCCGCTGAAAATGCGTAATATTGGGATGGAAACAGGATGAAATCTCACCTTTGATCGAGTTATCGTTCACAACCTCTTCAAGCTCAAATTCAGGTGTTGCAGCGTAGCATGTGATCTTGAACCAAATTTTCTTATCGAGATAAGGCAAACTCTGAAATGATATTCAATGATACAATACATAAAACGTAAACTCACTTTCTCCAGGCGTTTCGCGTTTTGCAAACTGAGAAATTTCGGGTGAACGCAATTTCGGATGAAGAGCTTGTCGAGCCTTCTCGTGAACATGTTGACGATTATGGACGGCCAATCAGTTTGTTCAGATACCAGAGGAATCATGTGACGAAGGTCGCGCGTGCGCCGATCATCCCACGGATAGACTGCATAGTCAACGTGCAAGCAGCGCACGAGCGATGCGAGCTCGATCAGCAGGCTGACTGAATTGAACATTGGGCAAGGCATCCAATATCGAGGAGGCAAACCTGGATTTCGAGTGCAATTCGCGTCAAGCGAGACCTTGTCGACTCTATGGTGCTGGATAGTATGCAGTAGATGCTCACTGCAATAAAAATCCGTGTTTGCTTTCAAAAATGAAGTTTCGGTTATTCATACCATTTTTTGTCACTTGGTACCCTTCTACGTCGCATGAATTTAATTTTTTTTTAATTTGAACCCGCGTTTTCCTAGGAAATGGAAATAAAATTACACTGCTTCATCCGTAAGTTGCAAGCATCGGACGCTGATCGTTGCGCACTTGATTCCGTCCAGTAAATTATTCACAATGCACAAGCTTTTGGAGTCATTGCACTCAATGATCCTGAGTCTCGAAACGTATTCTCCGATGCATCCTTTGAGATACTCCATGTTGAAAGCAGATTCGAGCTCGCTAGCTCGGAGTTTGAACATCTTCGAAGTTCATACTTTTTAGAGAAATTGTAAATGTACTGACAGTAAGTGTGCGCTTGATGCGAATGGCCGAATTCTTCTCGCGCATTTTGAGACGCAATTCGAAAAAGGTCACCAACTTCTTCGAAATGTGTAGAGAGATAGAAATACAATTCTGGAAAAATATATATTTTTATGTAAAGGTGGTGATTCTCACCTTATCAGTAGCATTGAATTCGAGCGTTTCAACGAGAGGAAAGTTTGTTCGCTGTTGTGCAAATTGATATACTAGGCCGTTCATATTCCAGGAGGTCTGAACGGAGTTGATCATGAAAAGAATTAGAAAAGGTGAAAAAAATGGATTCTGAAACCGACCAATCTTAGATCGAAAAGAGATTCGCCTGCATGCTCGAACACCTTCCAAGCAACTTCACAGGGCAATTGCTCGAAAGTTGAGAGGGTATCAGCTTCTTCCAACATTTGACTCCGGTCATATTGATGATCATCCGACGTTGTAGTCATATCGATAAAAATATTTTAAGTGTGAATGCAGCAACAAGAGATGTGAGCACGAAAGATCAGTGGAGAGACGCTTTGCGATTCTTGCTTTGTGAATCACCGGATGCTTTACACTCTTATCGCTTGATCGTGATTCATTGACAGTGTTTCACAATTGTGATGAGTGAAAATGCTTATTATTAGCTCTCTCCATTCTCAAGTATGTCTAGAAATATTGTGTGACTATAATCATTGCAAAAAGTATTTATACTAAAACATAAAGCTGGCAATTTGATGATAACATGAGAAATCGTTCATCGGCTTTCAATGATCACATTTATTCCTTCTTCTGCAGTGAGCACAACCTCTATCAATTTTCTTATTTCGAAGTCTCTGGAAAAAAACTTTTTCTCAAACCATTTCTTCTTCTGCACTAACCTCTCAGACCTGAACCGATATCGTCGCAGCAACCAGCTAAGCGTAATTTTCAGCAGATTCATTGCGAATTTTTGACCTGCAATTTTTTAATTCTATTCAAAATTTTCGGAATTCTCACCAATGCAGTTGCGCGGGCCAGCCGAGAATGGGATGTAGTCATAGGGATGCCTTTTCGCTACCTGAAAACGTGTTGGAATTCTTGCAAAAACATACTAAAAATGCTGACATTCTCAGGAAGGAAGCGATCAGGATCGTAGACGTCCGGATTCGGGTAGATTCGTTCGTTACGATGCACCAAATACGGCGATATAACGAGGCTGCTCCCGCGAGGAAGCAGATACGGACCTGATTACAATAAACATTGTACAGGCTCGGATTAGGGTTTTACACAATTTTTCAAACGGAACGAACAGATGAAAGAAGACGAGAGCGCAAGTACGAACCCATCTGGAAATCCTCTTGAAGAAGTCGTCCGGTGAATGGAACGGAGGGAAACAGGCGAAGGGACTCCTTGATGCATCGCTCGATGTAGTGCATTCGGCCTAGATCATCCTTCGAGCAATCACGATCCATATCATCTTCTGAGAGTAATCCAGAGTCATCTATCCACATCTTCATTCCGGGCCTACGAATTTCGTTCTAGACCCTTCGTTCCATCGCTCCGGTCATTGGCAAATGTTCGTGATTGCTAGCCTCACCAAATATTTCCTTCACTTCATCGAAGGCCCGTTCCTGAATTCCCGGATGGTTGGCCAGACACCACAGTGTCCATCCAAGGGCTGTCGATGTTGTGTCGTGACCTGAAATGCTGTTATTGTCTTTTGTACATCAATTGTAGTGAGAAATTGTGTCTTCATCATTTCTACAAAAAATGGGACACTAGTATTAATGATCAACCTGCAAACATGAATGTGTCCACTTCCTCCCTGATGTCTTCCATTGACAAATTGCATCTTTCTTTCTCCAAAAGAAGCAGATCAAGGAACGCTTTCTTATTGGCGTGCACTTCGCCACGTGCAAGTAGTTCAACTCTTTCAGTTATTACCTGAAATCGAATTTGAAATGACTATTCGAGCGCACTCAAACAAACGGAACAAGGAGATGGACAAAACAAGGAGAGGAACACGCCCATTTCGCTTCACATTTGCGAATGCTTTCATGCAAGCGGTAACTAACTTCCATCGTCAGATCATGAGCGATCTTCACATTCGCATCCTGCTCCTTCTGCCAACCAGTAATCCATCTTAATCAGAATACAATGGTTCGATCGAGGTCTGCGCAATACCTTCCGAATCTATTCCAAAGGAAGGGGTTCATAGAAGCCTCGAATCCCTGCCACATCAGCTTCGAAATGGCCGGAATTCATGCACTGCTGTCAGGCAAATTGAAGTCGATCACTAACTTTGACGTAGGGTAGATCGGGTTGATGCAGCGAGTCGAGATGCTTGCCCATTGCCGTGTCTGATAAGTTAGTAAAAAATAGGAAAAGGTCTGAAAAAGGTGTGCGAAAAAAATCCAGTAGAAAATCGTTGTACACTTACCGCAAATTACATCTAGCGTTAACCTCTTTAGGTACGGATAGACATCAACCTCCTTATCGCAGCGATCTTCGAGAACATCGGAAAGCATCTAAGCAAAACTACATCATAACGCAGAAAATTATGAGTGAAACCCACTTTAGCGTGCACATTCATCGTGTCAATGTATCCGAGCAACTGAGTGAAATGGAATGACGGAGTGAGCATCTTTCGCTTCGCTCTCCATCGATCTCCGCCACTGAAGTGATCTCGTGAAGCGTTATGGGTAAATTTCGATTGACCTAGACCTTCGGTGCACCCAATCTCTGACAATAAGAGACCGACGTCAGTTCAAGTGAAGCCGACCCTAATTCCGAGCTAAAATTTGAAGAACTCACGCAAGTAGCAATGCGCGTCCTAGCCAAGCCTCAAAGTAGTCGTAGTTGGGCAGTTTGTCAATTTCATCTTTCGACTCGATAATGTGCTAAATGGAATGTAAAATGCGCCCTTATCTTAATATGGTGCTGATTTAGACTTACCTGCAGCACTTCCCCAGTGAACGGGAAGAATGCACACTGATGTACCAGCCACAACTTGAGCATCTGCCCGTCAAATGTTTCACGTGCAGTCTTTGATCTTGCGAGTAAATCGCGGGGCAACGCTCAAAATTAGTGCTGTTATGAAGCAAAAATAGAAAAAAAATTCAGTCTTTCTCTCTCGACACTCCAAAAGACGAGAGAACAGAGAACTGACGTTGTGCTATTTCTTACTAAGATTGCCTTACAATTCATTAAACCCGAGAAAAACTCACATTCCGAAGTTCTTCCCAGGTCGTACATATTCCCGATGATCGGAAGGCCCTCGTCACCGGGAATACGTGCCGACAGCCTTTTCATATGCCTGTAAGAAAACGTTTACCATCGACTGAAAAGTGCCTTGACGAAACCTGTGCGTTATCCAGATATTGTATAGAAAGCGGCCATATAAAATGATAAATATGCAGAGAACAGCTAGGAAGTAGGCCATTTAGTGGACGTGATGGTTCTGCAACGAAAAAGACCAGCTGGAGAAAAGAGGAGAATCGGACAGAAATATCTAGCACGCCCACTATTTAACACTGAGATCCATGGGAAAAGATGAGTTTGATTCGTATTATAGTACGCTCGCGCAATAGAACTCATAAAATACAAATACTGCACAGTTTTTGCAAGAAAGGAAATATCACGAATATATTCTCAATTCTTCGAGGAGAATGAAAAGAAATAACCACGTAAGAAACTAACACATACAGCAGAAAGTGAAGTTTAGATAAATAGAATATTTTCTCAAAATGAATTCCTACATGTCCGTTCATTTGTTGTTCGGTCGACCAATTCTTATCATGCACATTCAATGAATACAATGGAAGGTGCGCACTGCACGTGGGATCGTTTTTGGGCACAGAAGAGACACAATATTAGAGATCACTCCGTTTTGCTGATTATCATTGCGGAATCAATACTTCGGATGCAAGAAAAATGTGTTTATCATGCTCTCGACTCTCGATGATGCGTGACCGGAAACTGAGCTGAGCTGACGGTACTAGTAGATGCTGTGAACATGACAGCACCCGCCGCCTGAATCGCATTATTCTCCAAGAATTTCTGAAAAATCCAACCTCACTGGACTTCTTCCTCATTCCGAGAAGTCTCATCGATTCCCCATGCACTGACTGGTTTACGAGCATGTAGACCAAGCATGGAGAGGCTGGAATTGAAATAACGAAAGTTATTTGATTTCTTTGATAATTCATCTATCCTATTTCGGAAAAATAGGTTCCAACCGTGCACTAGCTGATACATTATCATTGATAATGCGATGAATGATTGGAGCATTGTAAAGTTATTGAATGCTATCCAACTGAAACATAATAAAAATATTTAAAAATAAGTGATAAAACAAACATGATAGCCCCACTGACATTAACTCCTGAAATAATGGCTCCTTGAGTGAAAATCTAAATTGAAATAAGTTCGAACATTTAGCAAGGCTTTCAAAAATCTACCATTGCTTGCAGCTTCTTTGTGTTGTTCGACTTAGTGGCAATTCCGGTCTGTAGAATTTTCGTAAAACTCAAGAAATTAATTCGCTTACCGAAATATAGCTCACTAATCGGTACCGAATCAGAAATAGGAGCGGAATAATGATTGCAACGAGTCCATTGTGAAAACGATGATGGTAGTAGACATACTGACGCAATAATCAACCATTTATCGACAGTAAATTACCTCTGAACAGTCGAATTCCGGAATTACCGGACAGAATAACATCGTTTGGAGTTTCGAGTTTGTCAGAGTTGGCGGCGTGAAGAATACTATGGTAATACCGTAGATTATAGCGAGTGTCATGACTAATGAGCAGCGGGCACCCTAAAACAATTCAACCGATGCAATCTCAAGTGCAATTAACCCGAAAGTAGTGTTCCTTGCCAGTCAACTCCACACTTCGATTTATTAGTAGAAAAACGCATAGAGACGAAGAGCTGTACCAGCTGGCTGCAAAATTTTCATTTGCGATACTTTTTAATTGGTAATAACAAAGTGATAACAACACGCCTCTTCTATTTCACAACACTCATTGCGGCTTTGTAATCATTAATATTAAGACCCACCGAGAGCTCCCATTCCATCAATGAGAATAAACGCTTTGTGAGAGCAGAAAACTGCTCCCTGGAACATTTGAATGCCGAATATAAAGCCGGCAAAGACGATGCCAAGCATGTCAACAAGCGCGAGAACTAGCAAGATCTGAACATTCATAAGTTGTCCAATCTGGAGTTTGGTATATGGTACCCACCTTCACACAGTTCAGCTTGCTGTCACGAGAGAAAACGCGAATCGACGGTACGTAGGCTAGCTGAAACTTGGAATTTACACTGATCGAAAACTGTTCAGGTTCATGAAAGAGACTGACCAGAGATGCTACAGCAATCATAACGGACCAGATGCCCATCGCTAGCTGCAGTTCTCCGAAAAGTCGCCCCCCCCCAATCCTCCGGAGTGTGACAATGAGCGCTGATAGCGTGTATTCGTTATTCGAAATATGAAAAAATATATTTATGAAATTCCTAGTGAAAGTTACAACACATTTATTGGCGATGGAGTGACACGCAAACAAGCCTGCAGTTGTAGTCAGGCGACGCCAATCTGGTGGAGAGAATCCGAAAGTCCGCTCCCATTTTTATTGAAGTTTTCAATTTCTAACTGAGAACAAATTCAAACGAAGAGGATAGTAAGAATTGCAAGAAATCTGGCAATGAAACCAATAGGTGATTTCGCTGGATTACTAATGGCATTGTGAAGAATACGCTGCATCTAATTGGGCACATTGATCGAAGTATCTCTAGAGACATAGAATAATTAGAAAATCAGTAATCGCTCTTGATAATCCTACTATTCTGTGAAGTACAGTCAGAATGCGTGAAGCGAAACACAGATGGCTGAACGAGTAATACTGGCCGAGGTATCATCTGGAGGTAGAAAAAGAGCGTATTCATATGCAGCGTCAATAGGATAGCTAATGACAGGTGAACCTTGGACAGATAACATGTGTTTATTTATATTCAATTCAATTTATACACCAAATTACTTTTTATTCGCTTCAAATCATCTTGAGTAGCGGTCGCCATGAGTCGGCCAGAATTCTCCAGCCTGAAATAAGCAATTGTGATGAATACGCACAACTGTTTCGAACGTTATTGAATTGAGGATGGGGTTTGTCCCTTGAGCGATCCGTGTTGCTCGGAGCTCTCTGAATTCAATTCAATAAATATTTTTAAAAATAAAAATAACATGAAGTAAAGTCCTTACATAGACGCATTCAAGTGGAACAGAGAGAAGGAAGAATGCAATGAGTAGAAAAAATTTCATCATCGAGTGAAGATTTTGTGACTATTCGAGATATATATACCCTGACAACAAGTGGGATCGAGATTATCCCGAAGTGCGCTGTTTATTGCACGAATGTTGTTGTTCGTCATGAGCACAGATACGGCACGATGAACAGACGACACGATGAATGATGAACAGGCTACGAGAAGATCCGTTACAGTACCGGCACGAGAAAGGAAGATGGTCTGTTTATAGCTGGAAACGAAGCAGGAGAAAATTTTTTATTTGAAACAAATAATTTTGAGTCCTAGTTCCACTGAAAACAGGCCCATTGGCGGTTAATAACGGGATTTAGCGATACCTTCACGTGACCTCTAAAAAAATGTGCACATTGATAATATCATCTTTAGAAAGGTAAACTAATTGGATACTAATTTCTTTAGTACAATGCAATTAGTAAAAAATATTAAAATCAAAGCACAGATAAACACAGATCGACAATGGCGGGATGGCCGAGTGGTGTAAGGCGCCAGCGCCCATTCGAAGGGTACCGAGTTCAATCCCCCGCCGAGGCAGACCAAGCCTTGCTATCCCCCAGGGGTCGGCAAATTGGTAGTAACTTTGGTTACGAAAGTTAAACGTGCCCTAGAAGCCCGGCCAGCAAGGGATCACGAAGGCCTCGCCGTACCGGGCCTTACCTGTGTACCCCACCAGGCGTGGTTGTCTCATGACAACTGTAAAATCGCCTTGATTGTGGAAGCAACTTTAACTTTTAACTTTTTTATAAACACAGATAGTTATTGTTCAGACTTTTCAAATTGATACATATTGAACGAAGAGTCTCATGTTGAGTTAGAAAAAGAGCGTATTCACACTCAGTGTGAAATGTTTTGCTTGGCATGCGTGTAAATTGCAGATTAATTGTTTTCACTTTAGGCACATTGAAAACGATTTTTTATTCATTTTATATATTCTTGTTCCATTAATTAGCATCAACTCATTCGTAGCGGTCGCCTTGAGATGGCCAAAATTGTCCAGCCTGTAATAACTAAATATTGTATCGGATGCATTAAACTGTATCTTACGTTATTGAACAGAGGATGAGGGACATAGTCACGATAGCGATTCGAGCTACTTCGACCGCCCTGAAATTATTTGATTTAAAAATTTGTAATGAACATAAAATGCGTACATACGGTCCGTAGACATCGTTCTCGTACATGGACCCGAGAAACCAGCCCAGAAAACATTCTGCAACTGGAAGAGCAGAGAGAAGGAAGAGCGCAATGAATAAAACTTTCATCATCATCTAGTCAGAATATCGTACCTCTCCAGAAATACTCCTGAAATTATATACCCTAACAACAAGTCGAGATTATCCCGAAGTGCGATGATTATTGCACAAATGTTTTTTTCATGTTCGTTCCTTGACACATACACGCACAAAATACACAGAGGTCTCTACCAACAGATAGAAGTCTGTTTAAATTCACAACCACAAAATTAGAATGGCTAATGGATTATCGATCAGCCATTTCAATTTATGTTTTGTAATTAGAATAGTGTGAACAGTGTGTCTCTGTTAGCTGCTTGCGCGCCATCCCACAACCTACGTTTTATCATGTCCAGACAAGAGAATACATGTATTGTCACTCTGTGCGGATTAAAAATGGATCGCCTGGATCCTTCTACAGAATAGGCGCAATGGAGCACACTCAATTTTGCGAGTCCTGGAGTCGAACCCGGGTAGGCCAGATTTTACTTGCCGGACTTTGACTTTTATAGACGATATCTTCTCTAACACGTGGAGAGAGAGCACAGAAGAAACGAAGCCAATGAGGTACTGTTCGGTTATCAATATCTTGATGACTGCAAACCTTTGAAGGACGACGTCACTCGCTTCAACGCGGTACATGCAATATTCATTTCCATCGTAGTTGATGGGGAGTCTGTCTTTTTGTCGCTCTTGGAAGGGCGTGTTCTTCGCTCGACAACCAGCACATTGCTATTCATTTGAAAACA
>LS487422.1:7489-32637 GCA_900490705.1 Pristionchus arcanus
ATTTCGGACCATGACCCGGGGTTCATGGTCATGGATCACTTTTGGGGCACGAACCCCGGGTCATGGGTCGTAAAACTCACTACCGCGGATTCGACTCATATGGTGATAAATATTCAGGAGATGGCCTACTATTACTATTTTACTAAATTTGGGCTAGATTGTCATCGAGAGTAAATGGAGAATGCCGAACAAGGCCGACTTGGAACCGAGTGAAACTCATTCGAGGGACCTTTTCGTTCAATGTGACCCGGAATTTGATAGTGGTCATAGGTGGGTGTAGTACACATGACATCTAGGTAATGCCCCATGAATGAAATTATGCTCCCAATTGAAACCGAGATAGAAAAAAATCGAAAAACGTAGAAGAGTGCTTCCAAAGGTCGCTATCAGAATAGGCTAAATATTGATCACAATAGTGGAATGGTGCACTCTAGGCATGCCTAACATAATGCAAAAGGAATTTTGGTTCTAGCTCATTCGGTTGAGAAATTACGAATTTTCGATATTTTGGACGAACCCGGCGCTTTTGCGCCGCATTGCGCAATACAGGCGGTGACGTCATCATTTTTGTAAACAAGGTTAAACGCACCCCAGGCCCTATGAGTATGGAGGTCCAAATCGAAAATCCTGGCGCAACGCCCGGGGATGGGGCAGAATGGTAAATTTTCTCAGATCCGGCCTCTTAAAGGAAAAAAAGCAGTATGAGCATGTCCCTGAACTCAGAAGAGTTCCCAAGCAATACTCACAAGTGTGTAAGATTATCTGCATCCGTGCAACTTTCGAGGCATCTTCGACTCTTTTCTCGCCCTCTCTACTGCGTCTGCATAGGAAAGCGCGAAAGTTTTCGGCCCGAAAGTCCTACTGCTCTACTCCCCCTCTTTCCTCTTACTTTGCTGCTCAGAGAATCTACAGCCAAGCCAAACACTCCAGAACAACAAATGGGAGCTAATTAGTGATTACACTGGCATCATTCAGGGGATCTAAGAATTCCAAAGTTCCCGTTCCTTCAGTTCCTTCAGTTCCTTTTATTTTGCAGCGATAACTGCAATCAGATGTATTCAAACTTCAACTCGCTTTCACAATTTCTGGAAGAATTTCGGCGCCCAACTTCGAAGCCCCCTCGCCTCTTCTCCTCTCATCCCTCCTTCTTCCCCTTTCTGCTGCTATCTTCCAGAGTTCTCACGTTATCCAGAGAACCTATACTTTAAAATATTGCAAAAATCTTGATTCTTTGTTCTCGGGGATGCTTTCACAATTTCTGGAAGAATTTCGGCGCCCAACTTCGAAGCACCCTCCCCCCTCCCCTCCTCATCCCTTCTCCTCCCTTCTTCCCCTTTCTGCTGCTATCTTGTTTCAGTGGGCCCTCTCTTCTCGTCACAGAGGAGAGCGAACCAAGAAGAGTCCGCCCGTTGCTTGAGAGCAGCGGCGGCGGCTGGGGATCGATTAGGGAGAAGGACGAAGCGTAGGAGAAAGGACGGGTGGAGTGAACGAAGTCCTCGTCGGCGACTTGGCTGTCCGTAGCTGTAGCAACACGATGGATTCAGTGGAAGGGAAAGGAAGCAAAAAACGTCACTGAGAAGAGTAGTAGATGGGGAGGCTTTCGAGAGCACACCAAGACACCATCCCTACAACTGAGAGGAACGAGCACTTGTTGATGGCGAAAGAGCATTGGAAAGTGCCCTCGCAAGAAAGCCCCCGTTGCTTGAGAGCAGCGGCGGCTGGGGATCGATTAGGGAGGAAGGAACGAAGCGTAGGAGAAAGGATAGGAGGGGGTAGCGAATGCAGTCTTCTTCGGCGTCTCTCATTCTCAATGAAGAACGAACAGAGTTGGATGTCCGTAGCTGTAGCAACACTATGGATTCAGTGGGAGGGAAAGGAAGCAAAAAAAGTCACAGAGAAGAGTAGTAGATGGGGAGGATTTCGAGAGCACACCAAGACACCATCCCGACAACTGAGAAGAACGACTTATTGATGGCGAAAGAGCAGTGTCCTCTCACGAGAAAGCGCCCGTTGCTTGAGAGCGACCGCTGTGGATCGATTAGGAACAAGGGAGAAGCGTTGCAGAAGGGACTCTGGTGCGCGCGCCCAAGTTGGAATCAAGTAGAAAGGCGTTTCCAAGTTGGGATCAAGTACAGTACCTCGGCCTCGGGCTCCCAAGTTGGGATCAATTACAGTATCCCGGCTCCCAAGTTGGAATCAAGCAGGCTGTCGTACCCGTCGCATCCAGCACGCGCCTAGGCTATAAGGTCCCATTTTTCTGCCCTCTTTTGACTGCCTTCGGGCACGAGTGCGATTGATTATCTACGGTCCCCAGTAGGACTGTCTTTTGAATGTGACCACCCCCATATGGTCGTACCGTGTGGGGCCATTGGTTACTGTATGAGACAACTCATGCCACTATCAATCAATAATAGTGAGGCCTACCGTCTCTCGCTCTCTCACTCTCTCGCTACCGTAATCCGAAAAAGGCGCTCCCAAGTTGGGATCAAGCAAAATCCCAAGTTGCCCCCAAGCTTGTACGCTACTTGGAGATTTGCTTGATCCCAACTTGGGCGCGCGCACCAGAGGAAGGAACGAGGAAGCGTCCCGACTGGTGCATGCAGAGTCCTTCTCTCTTTTCGAACTCTTTAGTTGTTCCCACTCGCTCATTTGGGTATTGGAACGCATGCAATGAACACATCTTTGTTGCCATGACTTGTACATGCAGATAGAGAATTAGCAAGTGCTCCCCGAACAATCCCGTTGCTTGAATCGATCAGGAGACGGGGTGGGAGAGGGAGTGCAAGCGAAGCCCTCCTCTGTCTCTCTCTCTCTCTTCCCCTCTGAAGTACGAGTCGACTCGGCTGTCCGTAGCTGTAGCAACATGATGAATTCGATGCGGAGGGAAGGGAGGCAAAAAGCTCTCGGAAGAGCAGGGGCTCCGGGCGAGAGACCGAGGGAAGATGAGAGTAGGGCTGTCAGAGTGAAGAATTGTTCTCTTCATTCCACGTGCTCTCTCACCGGTCAGAGTGACGAGAGATCACGTGGAATGAAGAGACGGATTTTTCGCCCTGATGGCCCTAGTTGAGATTCACCACTATGTTGCTAGGGGTGTAATCCGCCGTAGGGAAGGACGCTGCTGGATCGATTTGAATGCTGGCTGGTAGAAAGAAGGGAAGGGGAGGGATCTGGCAGAGACACTTCAGTTGCTCGAAGCCGCTGTCGAGCAAGCATTGCCTGTGGGTTCGCGTGACATTATTGTAGCCTGAAGGCTCTCTCGACTTTGCCTGCTCTCTCATCGGTGCCAATGATAATCTTTCAAAAGGTCCTGCTAAGTGTCCTCGCTTTCTGTGGTTTCGTAATCTACCTGGAGCAATTCAAAGATTCCGCTTCGTCTTCGTTATCAACCTTACCATTGTCTCGTGTACCGTATGTTCGTTTACCGTATCCCCCTCTTCTACTTTTATGGTTTCGTGCATCTCTGCATACCACAGTATCAATCTTTTCATTCGCTATCACACCCTTTTACCGTATCCCCCCTCTCACTTGCGCGAGCCAGCCCATCTCTCCTTCGCTCCCACGTTCTAGAATGCCGCGTGTGGGAAAGTGTCTAGCGCCGTGCCCTCTTCCTCCCTTTCTCGCCCAGGGTAATCCTCCGCCCCGGATTATTAATGTTCCTTGTGAAAATTCCAGCAAACTGCAATGAAGTTTCAAAAGTATACGGTAGTTTTGAAGATTCATTTAGGCAGGCCTGTTAGTTATTGCTGATGGTGTCGACCATTATTCACTACTGTCAGCAATTTGCTCCGGTAGTTTTGGAATTCATGCTCACCGATACCAGGAATAGGTCCTATGATTCTCGAAATTACCACCGGAAATTAGCCATCCCGGACGTCTCGTGAGGATTCTGTCCTCATTTTCACGTGTGCTTGTCTAGCTTCAAGAGTGCGGGCGCCAATCTCCCCGCCCGAAACGCATCGCTCTTTCAGCTGTAGTCAATGGCCTTTCGAGCACGCGCGTGCGCTGGATTTGTAGCGAAGCGAGTGATGTTTCCTGTCACAGATGCAATGGAAAAGAGAGGAGGATGGGAGGGAAATGGTGGGGAGGGCCACTTGTAACTAGCTGCGTTTTACGAAATGAAACCCTTGGGCTGCAGTTTCTTATCTTCCCGGGTCTATCACTTCCCATGACACTGGGAGCAGTTGTTTCGGAGGGGCGAAAGCAGAGGGCCAAACGCCAGAGAAGGGAGGAGAAGGGAGAAGGGAAGGATTGCGGGGAGGCAGCCTAATTGCGAATGTACCGCCCGGCTCCACGGAGCGGCACCCGAGATTCACTCTGGAAAATTGCACGTTTTTGCCGCGCTTCGGAGCCATTCTATAGCAGAAGAGCACAATTCGCTAGCAAACGCCAACATTGCAACGATGAATCATTGTGGGGCGTTATTTCGATTGATTTGCTATATTTTTAGCTTGTTTTGGGATTTGTTAGTGTCCAAATGCTTTGGGCTATAATTAGTAATAGTTATCGCTGTTAAAAATATAATTTAAATCGATTTAAAATAGTTTCGAAAATTGCGAAATCACGAGTGCGCCCGGCCGATACGCGTCGCTCGCCGAAACGGTGCTCTCGTCGCCTCGCCTGCCTCCTCACTTCCCACACTCTCTCGCCTCGCCCCGCTCCGCTGCCCTTCTCTCTCTTGCTCGTGTGTCCCCCTCCTCCTCCTCGCTCCCTCCTCGTTTACTTGTCTGTGCGGGGCGTAGAGAGTTCCTCCTCGCATCGCTTCGTCAGCACTACTCCCCCCTCTCTTCTCCCTCATCCTCCTCTTTCCCCTCTCGATTCCTACTCCCAGGATCTTTCTTTCTCCGCCACTTTAGCTAGCGTCTCAGTCACCATCGCACATGTGTTTCTCGTATAACACCGCCGCCGCTGCTCGCGAGGAAGCCCCTAACACCGCCAGTATTTCAGTGTCGAAGTAGCCGCTCAAACATGACATCGTCCGAGACGCCGCCGGCCTCGGTCGGCGCAGCCGCCGATGCTGCTGCAGCTGCTGCAGCTGCGGCACCGACTCCGTCACAGGAGCGAATGGTCTCGAAGCACGCCTTCCGCATGGTAATTATCGATTTTTTTCGAGCAAGAAAATCGATAATCAGGGCTAAAACTAATCAATAATTTCAGCTGGAGCGCAACTCGGGCCTGCTGTTCGCGCTGGCCAACTCGTCCAAGGGCAGTCAGGTGTCGCGGCTGTCGCTTGCAGCCAACGAGCTGCTGCGCGAGATCTGCGAACGCAAGGTACGTGGTGCGGTGTAGTCGGTGGCGACGATTGGGAAACGTCGCTCACGTGGCGATCGATATCACATCGGTAGAGGCGCGCGTGCTTACTGTGGTGTGTTTACCCACTAGTCGGGGCGAGCGCCGTGGCACACGGCTGAAGAGCAGTCAGAGATGGAGGGCGAGGGTTTTTTGTGAGCCGTCCCTGAATCACGCACCAGATCGATAGTCTACCGTAACCTGCCAATTGATCTTCAGCGATTCGACAGTGTGCGATTTGCTCTGTTTTCCAGTAGGTACACTCCTCGTGACCTACGTTGTTCCTCACTTCATTGATAAATACACCTTCTTGCGCTGCCTCTTCGAATTCTGGCTTAATCGCCACTTGCAATTTCGAAATCCGCAGCGTCAGTGACCTACCCAATCGATATTCCAAGATCGCTTCTCGGATATGATTAAGAATAAACAGCCCCGGCGGTTTCCTCTTTCTGCATTGCTTTATCGCTGCGGTGTTTACATCCTCGTGACTCGTAATCGATCGATATAGCTCATTGCTCATTCGATCCGGAGGAAGGAGAGGAAGAGGAGCGATCCCTCTGGCTAGCAAGCGGAGATGGGGGACCAACAGCTGCTTCCCCTCGTTTCTCTAGCCTGCTCTCCTCGAGTCACACACTATCTCGCTGAGTATCGCCAATTAGAGATCACGCGAGCGACGGAGAGTCCCCTCCCTCGCCCCGCTACTCCAATCGAGGTCAGAGGGGTTCTGCCAGAGCAGAAAGGCCCCACTCCTCCTCTTGTCCCCCTCCCTCCCTCCCTTCTCCCTCGATACCCTTTAGCTAGAGAACGAGGGAGTATGGGGGCAGAGGAGACGGGGCTCACTGGAAAGCAAGAGAGAGCCCCTAACGGTCACTCGTGATTGGAGATGATAGAGCGCACACATGGCAAGATACTGACCAGGGCTCGAATGCTTCGGTTAATCTAATGGTGGTTTCCTGTTGAAATGTGTACTCAAACCCTTTGAATGAGGTTTGCACATCGGTACCCAGAACAGTTAAAATGTAGGTTGCGTGCGTAATTTGTTACACAGTAGTCGACCTAACATGATACTGACTGGCTTATTAGGCGTCTCGGTGAAACCCGAGAGCTCCGAGGGAATGGTGGAGGGAAAGAGTTGGAAGGAAGGCGTGTGATGAAATGCGTGATGGGAGCGGCCGAGGAGTGATGAAAAGAGGCAGAAGGGGAGATCAGAGGGGGTTAAATTGCCCGAAGAGTTCTGTAGAATAGAGGGAATAGGAGCAGATGCGGAACACTTGAGGGAGGTACAGCGACGTAGACTATCTTTTTTGAGAATAGACCCCGTTTCAATTATCATTGCTCCCTGAAAAAGACCTGGAATATATATACATCACAGCGCGAATTCACCGGTGCGAAAATTAGGCGATTGTAATTATTTGTTGGCGCATGGTAGAGAATATTTATTTCTAAGAGGGAAGATAGCGGAATTGAAATTCACGCAAAATGCCAATCAAGTGCATCAGCTGTGGCGTGAAATCACCTGAAGATCTTTTTTTGTTGTAAATTCTGGGTTCGTCCATAGTAGCAACCTTTGCCTTCGTTACCAGTGAAATGCACCGATCGCAGACCGAGTTCACCAACTGACTCCCTATCTCCTCGCTCTTTTTCCTGCACATTCCCAGTGTGATCCGTGCGCTCAATCACTGATATCGGGGTGCGAGAATCGTCTGCCTCTCTCACTTCGCCATGCACTCTAGTGTCTCTGACCGGCGAGAGATACGGCTGAATGGTGAGACGAGAACGAGGCTCTAGAATGACACGTGTGTGCTTCGCTGTGATGCAAAGAAGCACACGCGGCTCGAGCTGAAAAGTCTGAAGCTAGGAGCCTACCGAGAGGGGTACGGTGGCCAGGGGGAGTACAGTAACCTGTTACATCAGCATTAGAAGCAATACAGTATAAAGCCAGGAATTCAGATACCTTAAATAACGAATGTCGTAAAGCTAAAAGAAATCAATATGAACGCAGTAGACAGCGAGAGCTACAGTAACCTGAAATACAGTAGCAAAGACTACAGTAACTCCTATTATCGATTGATTTCCCAGGTGGACAAGGGCACGCTGGCGCAGCTTGAGTTCTACGCGACGACCGACCGACTGAACGAGCCGGGAGCTGAGCCGGTCATCTTCCTCGCACAGGTATGGATGGTGTGGGTTACGGTTACAGTAGAATATTGGTGGCTTGGGTACGGTAGATTCGATTGCGTGGATACGGTTGTGCTGAGGAAGCATGTGTTGGAGCTGTTATTCATCCCTGCGGGTGCGGTAATTGGGTACGGTGGTGCTGTGTGAGGAGTTGTAGGATGGGGCGCAGAGATACGGTAGGTGACATGCAGTGGAGCTAGTGATATCCGAGGTTCCAGCGATCACCGTAAGGCACCGTTGTTATAGACGTATTGTAGATTCTGAAGAGATGCAGTAATTATTATTCGGGGCAGTTAGATTTTGGTGTTGCACTTTCCGGACAAATGGACTGTTTGAGTTTCACTGATTCTTAGAAATGGAATGAAGCAGCTCCGGTTGATGAGATGCTCTTTTCCTATTAAAAACACAACAATTCGAAAAAGCTTTTCTGTCCTTTCCCTCTTTCTTTTTCTCGATGCTATCGATCCGCGCTTGACCTACCGTAATCTCATCGATCAGTTTGCGATCCACACCCGATCTTCTTGTGCACACTGCACACTGCGGGGCAGCTGATTCACCCTTCCTCCTCCCTCCTCCTATCGCTCCTCTGCGTCTCTGCTCTCACCATCAACACACGCTAGAGAATAGGCTCTCCTCGTATCACACATTCTCTAGCTGGCTACTCTGGTCGTCTGACCGCTCTCGCCTCCTCCTCGGTGGAGCTGCCCCTCTCGCGTGGTGTGCTAGCTGGCAGAGTAGTGGTGATCGATCGGAGAAGAGAGGAGGGCAGAGACGCAGAGGAAGACGCGGGATGCTCTCGGCAGCGAGGAGCCAGGCGCTGCCAGACGGCTGGAGCGTGTCTGGCTTCTCTGACCACTCTCGGCACTTCGATGCGAGCAAAAAGTGTGCAAGAGACGCAGAGGAAGGAGATGTCCTCTTTGCTCTTCAGTAGGAATTCTTGAGAGGGAGAAGGATGCGAAGGGGTGAATGGGCAGGACTAGAGAATGCTTGATATGTGTTTAGGGCGCGTAATCGCTGGCTAATGACGCAACAGGCGGGTTAGCAATGGTGACAGACGCAAGGAGGTGTTGCGTCATCGGAGAGTGATCCCTACGGGGAGATTGGAGAGGGGATTACGGTAGTTTAAAACGCAATCTCTGTAAGAACGCAGGTGGGAGGGTACAACTCCGTCAAAAACATCGCCCAAGGCTCAAACTTCACCAACATGACCCTTAGGGCTAATATAGATGATTTTTTAATTTTCGTCCCGAAATATTGATCTTTGAACTTTGGTCTCTTCAAAAATTCAAATTGGCATTTTGGTATCGTGTGATAGCTCATTCGAAAGAGCATAAAAAGTTATGTTGTTTCCTAAAATTTCGTAAAATTTCATCAACTGGAACTCAAGAAAAAGTTTAAAAAGACAATTTTTAGACTACTTTTGCTATATATTGAAGTAGCTCACCCTCTCAAGTTCATTTGTTGCTCCTGAATTTTGGATATAGTACGTGAAAACCATCACAGAATTCGAATTTAAACTTGTCAGGGCTGATTTTCAGTGCCGAAGAACGGTAATTGTGGTTGATGCAGTTAGACAATTTTCGATTCGCACAGTTTGCGCTTTTATATTTCGCGTTATAACCGAGCTACATGCCTGAACAAGTGCAACGATAATAACGTGAGGGTGGCTGATTTATTGGCTAAGTATGGGCTTAATTCAACCGCGTTAAAAAAAATTGAAGAGAATCCTCTTCAATGTTTCAAGTGAAGAGGAACCTCTTCAATTCTTTATGTGAAGAGAACGGATTAATTTTGTTTTTAGATCAATTTCTTGACTCTCCAATCTTTTTTAACCGATATATGGAGGCATATTCGATTTGAAGAGGATTCTCTTCACATGAAGAATTGAAGAAGATTCTCTTCAATTTTTTCAACGCGGTTGAATTAAGCCCATACTTAGCCAAGAAATCAGCCACCCTCACGTTATTATCGATGCACTTTTTCAGGCATGTAGCTCGGATAGAACGCGAAATATAAAAGCGTAAACTGTGCGAATCGAAAATTGTCTAACTGTACCAACCACAATAACAGCTCTTCGGCACTGAAAATCAGCCCTGACAAGTTTAAATTCGAATTCTGTGATGGTTTTCACGTACTATATCCAAAATTCAGGAGCAACAAATGAACTTGAGAGGGTGAGCTACTTCAATATATAGCAAAAGTAGTCTAAAAATTGTCTTTTTAAACTTTTTCTTGAGTTCTAGTAGATGAAATTTTACGAAATTTTAGGAAACAACATAACTTTTTATGCTCTTTCGAATGAGCTATCACACGATACCAAAATAACAATTTAAATTTTTGAAGAGATCAAAGATCAAAGATCAATATTTCGGGACCAAAGTTTAAAAATCGTCTATATAAGTCCTAAGGGTCATGTTGGTGAAGTTTGAGCACTGGGCGATGTTTTTGACGGAGTTGTACCCCTTCCACTCGTATCCACTGCATTCTTACAGAGACTGCGTTTTAATCGATCGCCTTGATAATGATATTCAATCACAAGCACACTCGATGAAGCATTGAAGCACAGCGAAGTAGAGATTCGTTTGCACAGCGCCACATCACCCTCTTTTATCTCCTGCCCCTTCCCTTGCTTTTGCCCCCCCCCTCTCATTGATTCGAGTAGATAGATCAAGAGAGGTAGTAGATGCAGGATAGTGATTATCGATTACTGCAATGGTGCAGAAGCAGAGATGCAAGAAAGATTGCTCAATTGGTTTGCACAGTGCCCCCCACTGACTACCCTTCTCTTCCCTTCCCTCCATTCTACTTCCATCCCTTCTCTCCTCTTCCCCTCTTCCCCCTTCTCCTTTCTCGCATTCTGGTGGCAGCGAATTTCGTGTTCTGGCCACCCGAAAGAAAGTGCACAAAGCATCTCCCTACTCTAGAGGAAGAGAGGGGGAAGATGAATCGGGGATTAACGGGTTACGGTTGCAATGATGGAATATTGATTTACTTTCTACTTGAATCCTGTGCGAACTAGCAGAAGGAGTGGAGACGGTTAGTGAATTAGGGGCTATTGAAGCACGAAAGGAGCGGGTGGGCAGGTGGTTTTGGTGAATTGGCGAGTCGTTCTCTAGGCCGATTTGAAATGGAGGGCATCACTCACTCCCCCCGTTTTTGTGTGCTCGGTGAAGGGAAATGAAAAGGTTCAGGGGGGGGGGGCTAGTAGAGAACAGTGTCACAGGGTAGAGGAGCTACAGGGATTGTGAGTAAAAGATAAAGGAAATACGAACTCAAGTGTTCAGTGTCGGAACCACCAACTTTTGAACCGCTTTTAGAATGATTCCCCCCATTTGGACAGACCTTCCGAGAGCACTGCTCTTTGTTGTGTGGGAATATTGCTGCGCTCATCAGTAATCGGCTGCCTCTCACAGCGCCGTCGTTTTTTTTATTGCGCACGAGATTTGATGAAATGAGCTCGACTGGAACTCTTTTGCTCATTTCGAAGCATCGAATGAGCGGGTGATAGCATCCGGGGAGTGTGCGGATGGCAGGGCGAGAATTGGAATCCGGAGAAATTTCGCCCGATTCATTTGTGCTTCACGCTCTCTGTATCCTCGCTTCCCGATCTACCGCTGCAGTATTTTCCATGAATTTTTCCAAATACAATAAATATCCTTGTATTATCTCTAATCGGTGAGGGACTGTGCTAAAGAAAGTAGAATGGGATCGAAGAGGTATTCATCAGTAGAAGAAGAGCCGTTCCCCTCCTCTGAGAAGAGCGGCAATCGAGAAGCATCATTCCCTCGGTCATCCTCTCCTTTCTTCTCCCCTCTTTCCTCCCTGCAGGAATTGAGAGAAGGAAGAGGAGGAGCGATGTGTAAAGAGCGGCTGGATGAGATGGGATGAGAAGGACGAGGAGGGGAGATGAGGAGATGAAGTGGATGGGAGCAGCAGGAATTGTCTCGAACGGAAAATGCAAGGGGATACTGTAGCAAATTTGTTGCAATGGGCGTACTGTAGCTAGGAGATATAGATCCTGTACAGTTTTGCCGCTCTTACTGCGTTTAGTAGCTGCGGGATACGGTAGTTTATGTGCGTCTTGGACGGAATACTGGAGAGATCCTGAACGGAATTTAGTAGTCAAGGACTACGGTACTCGCCTGTCTCTCCCGAATGTCGTCTCCAATGACTACGCGATGCTCCCTCAATTCAGCAGCCCGTCACGAAATGGTAGTAGTGGGACAAGGGATGCAGATGAATGGGCTCTCTCCATTCCACACACTCTCTCACTGGTCAGAGAAAGCGAGAGAGCATGCGATTTGGAGAGAGCGCAGTGCTCGGATGAATGAATGAATGGCTTCCGAGAGAGGAAGACACCACCACCTGTCCAGATTTATGAGGGGTTTCGCTGCTTTTTCCTCCGAATTGGGGGTTTGTAGCGACTGGTGTTGATTTTTTTGATTCAGTGATGTGCGTAAACCACCAAAGTCAGGTTTCGCGGAGGTATTAGTGTGAAACGTCAATATTTTCGCCTATTTTTCTGGTGCACAGCTATGGAATTGCGGCGATACATACCAACACACCAAAGTTGGAGGAATCGCTCCACACTGCGTTGATTCGAACGTGCAGTATTGCAGTGGGTGAGAAAAAGGCCGAGGGAGGAAAGGCTAGAAAAGTGCCCATCAATCGTTGTAGCGATGAAAAAGTTGGCGAGGGAAAAGAAGGGTAGTGGTGATTCGAAGCAAGGGGAGAGGCGAGAGAGTATGGGAGGAGAGGAGAGGTAGAGGAGGGGCAGAGAAGGGGGACAGTCCCACTGTGAAGAAAGAGGGAAAAGTACCAGATGTCAGTTGGAGCAATGCTCTCTCGTCTCTCCATTTGGCCTTATCTCTCGCCAGTCGGAGATAGTAGAGTGGAATGGTTCGGACAGTTGGGGGAGGGGAAGGGCTGAATGGGGCCATGGGGAGAGCGGGGAAGGGTGAACACTCGGTAGAAGGGGGAAGTTTGAATATTATGGTCGCTTAATGGGTAAGAGATCAGAAAAAGGGAATTTTTTACTACGAAAGTGCGTTGCAGGATGATTGGTGCTTCGAGCGGGTGAGATAGGAAAGGGTGCAAGGTTGAAATGATGAGTTAGGCGATTCCAATGGAAGCAAAATATAATTACCAAGACAGTCCAAAGAAAGATAAAATTGGAAGAATAAAGGGGAAAAGATAGATTGGAAAAAGTCAGTACCAGGAGTATTGGTGATATGATCAGGGAAGATAGCCTCGAGTGAATATTGCAAAAATAATTCGAAGAAGATTTGTTCTGAAATTAATCCAATGCCAATGAATGAACCAAATGCATTAGTTACCGTACCCCTCCCATTTGCAGAGCATTCTCGCGATGGGTCGATCTGTGGCCGGACTCGAGAGTACGGTAGGCGACGGGCCAGCTGCCACGCTCCGGCCGCCCCTCAACTTTGGCGAGGGCGACGACGGACTGGAGAATGTACGGTATTACAGTAATGATTTCCGATCGAGTACTGACTTTATTACGGTACCTGATGAAATAGTCCAATTTTGGCAACTTTTGAATCGAAAAATGACCTACGATCGACTTTATTACGATAGATCTAATCAAAAATCGATTTCAGATGCTCGTGACGCCGTCCGGCACGTGGGCAAAGCCGCGACGACAGGTGAGTACGGTAGGAATGGATACGGTAGTTGAATGTTATCGATTGAGCAGGATACTGTAGGATAAGGGTTGGGGGGGGGGGCGTAGCATTGGGATTACGGTAATTAAATGCTACCCTTTCCAGATCCCGCTGCTGTTCCGCAACGAGGATCCGGCTGTGGATGGTGAGAGTTTTTTTTTGGCAAAAAATTGGTTTTGTTAACGGCTGGAGTCAACTCGATCATTGACGGTGACTGGATGCGACGGGTTTTGTGCTAGCTGTGAAACGGAAAAGTCAATGTGTACAGATTGTTTCATTGGGTTTGCAATCTTGACTACTCAGTAAAGTATACTAATGACGAAGTATCTTGTGATAGTGAAGCGCGAAACTTTTTAATTATTTTTTTAAAATTTAAATTCTAATTCGTCAGGCGAGCTGGACATCTCGGACCACACGGAGACGAGCGGTTCGAGTGGTGAGAAGGTAATTAATTAATTATTTAATAATTTAAATATTTGTTTATATCAATAATATTATACAAATAATGCAATTATAGCATGTAAGCGCACGCAACGACTGGTGCACGCACAACGGCCCCGTGGCGCAGTTCCGACCCTTGACGCCCGAGGGAGAACAGAGGTACGGTAGGATGATTAGTGCGAGTTGCAACAGTAGACGAATTATTCTGACGGACTTTTCCCGAAGCACAGTATTGCTTGATTGAAGTGTAGGTCGGTGATTGTTTACTGTGCTATTTCGAGTTTCACATGGTGGGTAAAACGGCCGGATCTTTTACAAAAGCGATCTTTCTGGGTTTTTTTTTGGTGAAAAAATTAGAATCTGTTAATTATTTTATCCAATATTTCACAACTCTAGAAAATGTTCGGGTTTCAGAGTAGCTATTTGCTTGGTGATCTCCTTGCTCGCACGAAAATTCGAAATTGTATGCTATAGACTTAAATTATAAGAAAAATTAATTCAGAGACGATCCCATCCCCACCCCCTCGCCTCCTCCTTCGCCAACTCTGGCGAATATTCTGAAGAGAAGAAGAAGGGGAAGGAAGGATAGTGAGGACAGCGAAGAGGAGGAGGTACGGTTTTTTAAAAATGAATTTCTGCTCTTGGTATCTTGGTGATTTTACGTAACAATGCATTGTCAAGATATTAGGTTAAAGTGCATGTAAAAAAGTTCATAAATACGAATCAGATGCATTGTCGTACTAGGTGATTCGGAGTTTGTAGGAGTATTCAAGACGGACTAGTGATGGGCAAGACTGATTCGTCTTCGCTTGATTTTGTGCTATCAAATATCATTATTTTAAATTGCAGGATGATTTCGATGACGACGACACCCCGGTTGATGGCACGACAGCATCGTCAAGTGTAGATAAGGATAATGGTAACGATTAATTGAATTGTTATTTTTTTGCAGCTCGACGGCGCATGCTCATTGAGCATCACGACTGAGTTCCACACAAGAGGAATCTATGAAACATTGATGTCGCTTGCTAGCAAGATCGCAGAGAAATGTGTGTATTTTAAAATAGATAATCAAATTGCAGTGCAATGCCCGATGTGCGATACATTCTTCTTCGCTCAGCACCAACTGGACAGCCATCTCGTGGGATATCACAGAATGAAGCCGACGTTTGATGATACGGTGAGTGAGGGGGGAGGGTTACTGTAGCCATAGGATTGGGTCGGCCAGTTCCCTACTGCATTGACAATGAGCTCGGAAAGCCTCTATATTTTCATTTGGTTATTTTTAGCTTTTCTACTTCACATTACTTTAGCGAAGTCCGGTTTAATTTATCAAATCCTAGTAACATGAAATCTTCTGGAAATTTTACTTATTCTTTCACTTGGTGATTGGGGCTCGATGATTTATGAATTATTGTTAGTATTCTACAATGTCTACGGTGCATCATTTATTGCATGCTCATGATTATTCATAAGAAAAACGTGGCACGAAATCACCATCAACGAATCTCACTCTTTTCAGTCAGTCCCTCACGATTCCTCCCAGTCTGCCACTCCCTCCTCCTCCCATCTTCCCTCCTCTCAATCTATCGGAGGATCAGCAGTTATCGGATCGACGAGACCATTGAATGGATTCGGACTGTCGACGGAGCAGAAGAGACTGCAGGGAGGAGGAACAGCCCAAGTGAGGGCGACTGAGCAGGTTGGTTATTAGTTTTTGAAGGGGCGAAAGGTGAGGAATCAATGCATAGAAAGATGTCGAGAGAATATTGGTATGATGAAACGGTAGTGAGGATGGGCTGAAGGTACATCAAGAGTAGAGTTGTCTATTCGGAAAACGGAATTCCGTCAATTTCATTCTTCTATTCATTTTTTTCCGAATAGCAGCGACCTCACTTCATTACGTATGCGGAATTCCGAATAGATCTCGGAATTCCGAATAGAAATTGACCAGCCACTCTGTTCCGCGGAATGCGAATGATTATGGAAATTGACTCGGCTATTCGGATAGAATTCCGAATAGACAACCCTAATCAAGAGTATGGGATAGGCGATGCAGCAGGCCAGGGAATATATTATTTGGGGGATTCGAACCCTGATGCAAACGACTTATTGAGCATATTAGTAGTAGTGGGTTGATAGGGGAAGCATGAAACAAAGATGTACCAAACAAAATGGGTACATACTTCGGGGATTATTTGGGTTTTTTTTGGATTCATGAGTTCCGAGTTAATTGTAAGCAAAATGGAATTTTTATTCAAAAAATGGAAAATAAGATTTGCAACAAATCTCCTTCAGATCCGCCTGGGTGCGACTACCGTAACCTCGCCGGGCGGCACGATTCGTCACTATTCGTCGCCCTCCAATGCTGCACGCGCCGCGGCAAAGGCGGCTGCAGCTGCTGCAAACGGCGTCTTCCGTCCGAATGTCCCCAGCAAGCCATGTGAGTCGATATTGTTTTCGCCAATGACAGGATGAGATGAATCGGCTCGGGTGATGATGGCGATTAAAGCCAATTGGTGCAACTCGTTTGTTATTGGTCATTTCGAAATAGTTAACACATATTGTGAATCGTCATTTTTTACCGAAAGGAGGTTAGATGAATCAACATGGGTTACATTGTATCATTAACACATGTTGGTGAAACTCATTTCTCTTTCTGTATTTCGAATCATTCCTGGAATTGTCTTCTAAAAGTGATTAATTAATAATAACAACTAATTCCAGACACGTGTCGTCAGTGCGGAGTTGTGCTGCAATCGCAACAGATGTATGCGAGTCACGTGAGATACAATCATCCGAAGGATAAGATGGAGGGAGGAACGCCCATTGTTGTGAGACAGAAGAGTGCGGTGAGTACGGTAGGGTACGGTAGTAGGTGACATAGTGGGAAGGTGATGGGGTAGGGGGGTGCTGTAGCAATACGGAAGCGAGGGGTTATTGTGTGCAATAAAGGGGGCGGTTCGGGTACAGTAGATGAGCATGGGTTACGGTAGCCTCGATTACGATATCCCTTCCCTTGCAGTCGAACAGCAACAAGGAAACGGCGATCGTGCACCTGCAGATGGACGATGGAAGCAAAGCTTGTGGGCTTATTGATTTTAAACTTTAAAAAAAGCCGAATCCATATCGTACTGTAAATTCGTAAATGAAGAAGCTTATGAACTATTGGTGAAACATCAATTTTGCAAGAAGAAAATTGACTATTCTTGAAAACTTTGGAATTACTAAAGAAAGTTCGCTTTTGTATGTTATGGAATTATCGTGTAACGTAAATTCACTTGGGAATTTCTATTTTTTTCAATTTTCATTTAAATATCTCATTGCAGTCAAGTGCCGTCGCTGCGACAAGGTGTTCGATTCGGCGCAGAAGGTCGCCGGACACTCGCGCCATTGTCTAGTGAGAGTTTTACATGATTTCGATCTAGTGCAGATGGTCGCAATGAACTAACTGTAGCTTTTCTATTTTATTTGTGTGAATTTAGGCGAGATTTAACGCGGCGCAAGAGAACATCACTCCTAGCACAGGCACAAAGACGAATGCATTCAAACGAGTTTCTCAAGCTTCGCCTGTTAGTGTTTTGTGGAGAATTGTACCGGAGAATGATGTAGGAGTGAAGAAACAAAAATTAACTATGTATTCTCCATCCAATTTCATCATTTCAGCTTGTATTCGAGGGCAAGGCCCGTCCTGCCACGCAGGGTCCCGTCCCGACCGAGGACAGACCGTATACGGTAAGTGGAATATCGATTGATTTGCTGATTGACAATGACTGTAGCTGGTTGAAATTAAGACTTGAAATTATTTCGAGATGTGACAGATGTGGATTCATTTGTCTGGAATATTCTTGCCACTTTATTTAGGTTTCAGTCGTTTTTCTTTAATGGTGACTCGCTCCTTTGTGAATATGACTTCACCTTTTAGGGTAAAAAATAAAATAAAAATACTTGAAATGGCTTCTCATCAGGTCTACCGATGCGGTCTTAATTCTGACCTCGCCCGTACGTGTCCCTACTGTGGAGAACTGCTGCCGTCGATTAGGAAGGTGGACAAGCACGTCAGAATGTGAGCGGTTTATTTATTCAATATTTTTAAATATTATTATGAATAACTGTAAATAGTGATGCTAATTGAAGAAAATATCGATTTTGTTTGAGGATTATGGCAGGAAAATCGACGGTCTTTATTATCGCGTTCTATTGTGATTTTGGTGAAGCCGAGAGTTGAATGGTTGTCTTTTCTTTTTCAACGACTACCAATGCCAATTCGCACACCCAGTTGACTTGAGTTTCATCATCGAGCCATGGGTGGAATTCGATGGTTTTGCTAGTGCACACCTGTAACGTAGAACAGGAAACAATTTATTGAATTTGCGATTACCATCAATACAAGTGCATCTATACGTTACCGTGGTGCTACTGTTATCACTCTACCTACCGTAACCTCGTCCATTCCATTCAGGATGCACGAGGCGGGTCGTCACGAGGTGTACGGGTGCAGTACGTGCGACCGACGATTCGTGACCCTCGGAGGCATTGAGAACCACTGGTTGCACTATGGGGTCAGTTTTTTTTTCCTTCTACTCCGAGGACCGATCATAATTCTCTAAAGGACAATGTAATTGTAATATGGGCGCAACACGAGAGTTGCGGGTGGAATTAATGTTAAAACTATACAGTTCGCGGGAAACTAGAATATTTGGATGAAAGGCGGTAGGGGGTTTTTAATTGTATTTTTCTAGAAGATCCGTTTTATTAATTACTTTATTTAAAAAAAACTGACTTTAATGGAATGAATGCAACTCGTAGCAATCGGGCTCAATTTCAAGAATTTCTACATACTAATTTCACCATTTTATTTCAGGATTGCCCTCAGGGCGTGCTCACAGTGCACAAAGATGGAATGGTGACGTGTGCGGATATTGGAGAGATTCCGCCCCCACTCAAGAGACCCAAATTGGTCCTCCAGGTACGGTAGATGAAATATTGACATGCTTTACTGATGGTGTTACTATTAGAGAAGAATTTATTGTTGACTTCGCTATTCCTTGGATCACGAGTAGAGCGTGAAAAAATAAATATTTCTCGGGTATTCCTACTTCTGGTAGCAATGTTCATTAATATTTTAATCTATTTAATTAATCGGCAGGCCCAAATGAGGAAGGCGGCGGAGGAGGACGAGGACCCGAGTGTATCCATCGTCAATGCCATCCTGGGAGCACATGGATTCAAGGTAAATAGTCAACATTTTGTGCTGCCGCACTTGAGTTTCGTGTGGTGCATTAGAACTGAGATAGAGGACGGATTCGGTCTGTCGTACGATTACGATTTACGATTATTACACATTTATCAAGAGGTCGGGTTAGGTGAGAGCTCTGATGTGCATGGCATTCCAACTGGCTTTTCTTGCTTCGTTGAGAAAGTTTGGGCCGATAGTCTTGCGGAAGATATCGCTCCATCTAGTCATTGGTCGACCTCTTCTTCTTTTCCTTGTCGGGAACCATTCGATCACAGATCGGCTCCACTTCCAGCTTCCAGCATTCGCGACCTTGTGCAACCAAAACCATTTCCTTTTCTGCGCATTCCGAACAAAATCCTGAATTCGAGTTGAATCTCGCAACCGCTCATTAGAGACATGATCCAGCACAGTACAACCTACCATCCATCTTTCCATTCGACGTTGAGCCACAGATAATCTATTCATTTGTGCATTGGTCAGAGCCCAACATTCGCAACCATACAATACCGCGGGGAGAATGCAGCCATTGAATAAGCGACGTTTGTGAGCCATTGGGATACCCCGATTTATGAGAAATGAGCGGTCTTTATGAAACCGCTCATTTCTCAGTCCCGTTAATTGTTATCCCACTTCCCAAGTATACCACCTTTTCCTGCAATTTTACAACCTTACCAGCTACTTTGACTACTCTGGGTAGGGGTTTGGATGTCATTCCGATGGTCTTATCCCCGTTGAGCTGCAGTCCCACTCCCGCCAAAACCTTTTCTAGTTCCACGGCCATGCTTTGAATTTGTCGTTCATCGTGTGAGATAATGACAGCATCATCAGCAAATAGGATATGAGAAAGGAACCGACCATTTATGCAAATTCCCTTCTTAGACCAGTCTAATTGACGGAATGCCCTATCTAGAACTGCAGTAAAGAGTCTTGGGGACAAGCAGTCACCTTGACGAACGCCCCTTCCAACCTTAATTTCCACCTCACTCCCGTTGACCACCAGCTCATTCTTACTACCCTGAGAGAGACCCGCTAAGAATGAAACCACCTCCGACGGAATTCCTTCCATCTCTACCGCCCTGAATACTGCCTCTGTGAATACACTATCGAAAGCCTTCGATATATCCACAAAAAGCAGATAGATCGGCAGCCTGTAATCAACACAGTGCGCAATGACAGATTTTAGAGTATGGATTGCGTCAATAGTGGAATGGCCTTGTCTAAAACCCATTTGTTCCCAGCTTTTGTTCCTATCCAAGACCGGCGCGTACCTCTTATTGAGCAGTCCAGTTAATGCTTTCTGTAAAACAGGCAGCAAGCTGATTGGTCTGTAGTTTTTAGGTAGAGTGGCGTCACCAGTTTTGGTCACCAGGTCTGTCGTACATGCTTGGTATACAAATAAAAACAAAAATAATCTTCTTACCAGGTGCCCGGTCGTGATGCGCCCGCGCTATCGCCCGAGCCGGAAGGTGAGTTGGGGTTGCACGGGGTGCTTACCAACAGGTTTTCTATAATTCTAATGCGCTTCTCAAGTTCGGCTTTTTTTGCATTGGCATTGATAATAAAGTCTTGACTGTTATCGAAACAAATATTTTATGAGACTATATGAGATATTTTCTGCTACAAGGAGGAGGGGGGATTCGAGAGATTGGAAAATACAGAGACGGTGATTCACGTTCGATATTTATCTTCTTTTTTTCCCCCGAGAAATATACTATTTTAAAGTCGTTGTTTGGTTAAATTAATTTTCTAAAATATTCTTTCCAGAATCAGAACGAATGGAGGACGGTGAGGATGAGGAGGCGGCGCCCGATCTGGACGAGTATGGAGAAGGAGAGGAAGAGGTGAGGATACGGTTGGTTATAGATAAGGAATGTGGCAAAAAAAAAACTGATGCAGCTGGCGATGTCGATGCTTGTAGTGCGTGGAACCACCTAGCGAAAAGTCGGTTACTCATGTTGATACTATTGGCTGTAATATACGGGATTAAACAATTATATTCATATGAATTTAATTGCATTTGCAGCACGACGGCATGGAGGAATTCGAGTCAGAATTGAGAATTGTTGAGGATGAAGAAGAGGAAATGGAAGAGAAACCAGTGGTGAAGAAGGA
Source organism: Pristionchus arcanus (assembly GCA_900490705.1). Taxonomy (NCBI): domain Eukaryota; kingdom Metazoa; phylum Nematoda; class Chromadorea; order Rhabditida; family Neodiplogasteridae; genus Pristionchus; species Pristionchus arcanus. Next base: position 28,427 of record LS487422.1, read on the forward strand.
GAAGATTATTGTGAGGTGAGTGAAGAGAAATGGAGCGAGAGGGAAACAACAGTGCTTTTTTTTAGTAAATAAAGAGACTATTGGGTTATGAAAGAAGTGGAAATCGAATCATTGTCTTTGCACTCCGTCATCTCGCATTAAAAGTGAATCCAATATTCGCTGAAACCTTTTAATAATGCTGACCGAAAGGATGCAAAAATTGATTCGGCAATGAATGTTCATGCATAGTATTAGGGGTGAAACCGGAATGTAGCGGACAAAATAAGAATGATATTATTTGCAGTATGAAACTGATGCGCTGTCGCCACTGCGATTTTGCCGCGAGATCGAGAGAGGGAATGGACGCCCATATGATTCAGTGAGTTGACGCCTATAAAAACCAAACAAAGTGAAAATGTGTTTCACGGAGAACATTCACAATAATGACACCAAAAAAATATTTGCTGCGTGACCCAAAATTGGCACTTTTGCGTTTCATGCTGTATATATTAAATCGCATTTAGACACCACCCCGACGAGGCTCTCGCTGATGAATCGGCCACTTCTGCTCACGATGAAGAAGATGAAGATGAAGATGGACTGCCTACGACATCGACGTCGCCTGAGATTAATGATAATGGTAAGTGAGAGGGGTGCGGTAGTTAGGAAGATGGGAGGAGTACTGCATTACATTGATAGCGTTAGGATCTACAACGCGATTTTGCAGTCAGCGGAGTTCAATTTGATAGTGCAGGAAATTGTTGTTTATTAGAGGCACACATAGAAGAAAAAGTGTTGAGCTTGTAGTAATGTTGAAACTGCAATGGCGCTTGAAATATTCTGCACTGTGTAGTAAATTCGCCTTCAACAACAAAAGACAAAAGGCTTCAAGCAAAACCACACTAAATTAGCAGTTTTTCACATAATCATTTATCGATTTTTCAGCAATGAACGGATCATCAGTCTCTCCCCATCTCGACGAATCGTCCAATGGAGAGGTGAGAATATTGATTTTTCCTGTGCCTGATTATCGATTGAATGCAAGAAATTAACTAATACACTAGCATGAACTGCGTGCTTTGCACATATTGACTTGTAGTGAAGATTTACGAAAGATTACGGTAGCTGTGTGAGTGTAATTATCGATTGATTAGACCGCGAACAAATCAACTCAATCAACTGCGGTGTCAGACCTGCTAACGCATCTGGTAACACAAATTGATGTGCGTGTGGTCCAGTGGTGCTCGTTGGTCTTTGATCTTTAATCTGTAACCCACTGCTATGAACACAAGCATGTGCTGTAATTTGGTCAGCACTGATTGACTGATGATTTTAAATAATTAAAAATATTTATTTTAGACTGCGCAGACTGGTGAAATGCGTCGAATGCTGGGAATCTCGTCTGATTGAGTCTCATACGGAAAAGTACCGTAATCAAGCTACAGTAACCACCCCTATATATCGTCATCATTGTCTATATGTAATTGCCTACCGTGGTATAATTCGGTTACAGTATCGCTCACATGCTATTAAAATATGCACCGAGTTTTTTTTGCTTTACGTTAAATGCCCAAATGACTTTTTTGTTGATGCTTAAATATCCGCTTTAGACCTTTCATCGATAATATCGATTTTTGCACATATTGATGTATGAAGTTGAATGATCAAGTATCTATTCTCTGCTAAATTTTCGGTAAACAAAGAAGCCTTGTTATATTGTAGTGCTTGCATATAATGTGTAGCTGGCTTTGATCTATCGTGCTTGATATTCATCAATAAATATGTTACTAATATCTACCGCGTTAAGTATATTACATAGAGAGAAATGACTGTAGATTGTGAAGTTTTGTGCAATCAATGAAGTACTTATTTCGAATTTCACTAACAATTTCACGAAGCAATATCTACTTGTATTACGATAGGCGCGGAACAATTGCCAATCGAGAACTGGTTGTCACAGTACACGGAAAGGTCCGATAGAACAGAAGGGCGAGTCTTTTTGTCACGCTGTGACGGCTTGATACGGTATCTTTTCCGCGTGAGAGCACTTTTGGAATGGCTTTGGCACCATGCCAAGTGGATTTCAAGACAAAATCAGATGTCCACATATTATCCGCGAATCGGCTTCCCAGCTTTTGAATCTTTTATTGAATGGGACAGAACACAATAAAATCTACCGATTTAACTAGGGTAAACGTGAAATATAATAATGAGCAACCTCGCAAAACTGACAAAACCCGAGTGGTGTAGCCGGGGTGCAGTGAAAAAAAGTGAAAAATTTCTGTGATTTGACACTGCACGCGAGCATACACCACTACCTGCATATCTTTGAGCGAATCGCCTTGGACCCTTTCGTGAGTATGCTAACAACGAATCACACAACGGAAAGAACTCTTGGTTGAAGAGTTCTGTAGGCGCTCGACGAACGCAGAATGCTAAGGGAACTGACCTTTGCAAGAGAGTACTGTAGACACACAACGAATACTGACTACTGTAGAGACACAACGGATATCAAACGGGAACTAACCTTTGTAAGAGAGTACTGTAGGCGCGTGACGAATGCCGATGACTGTAGACACCCAACGGATATCAAAAGGGAACTAACCTTTGTAAGAGAGTACTGTAGGCGCACGACGAATGCCGTCCCGGGACTGGAGACTACTGTACGGAAACAACAAATCGCCAACCGAGATACGGAGAGAGCTAATAACGATGGGTCGATAAGTAGACACCAAGGATTCTGATCGAGAACTGAAGATGACCCGATAACCCCACTTCCCCTCCTCACAACACTGTTTGTCCCACCCTCACAATGTGTCCCCGCCCGAGTTTTGTTGACTCGAGGCGAGTTGGAAAGACTGTGATGCAAGAAATAGTGGAACAATTCAAATGAATATCAGCACATTCCTCTCTTGCTCTTCACAGGTTCTTCGACGATAACGACGGTGAGCCTTTCAGAAGAAGACGACGAGGGGACCACCGGACTGAAATAATGAATCTTATCAATGAACCCACATGTAAACGGTCTCTATCCTCACGAGAGCAACCCGCATTATACCTGCTCAGGTTACCAATGTGATTAAAGCAAACCACAAACTTGAAAATTTGAAAAAAATCATTGGATTTTCGAAAAGCAAGCGCGGGCAATTCAGGTGCAACAGAGAATCAAAATGGAATGAGACGCCTTAGCTCATCGCGACATTACTAATGAAAACTTAAAACCATCAGGGAATATTTTGAAGTGAATCACAAGATAATATCTTGAAGATATACGTGGTCCCGATTCAAGAAAATACCAATTTCATCGCTGATTTCTACTCGCCTAATCTTCAAATCTTTTTCTAGTTTTCTAATCTTCTACTCACCGGTACGTAGCAGCTGCAGCCGCAGTAGACCCGAGGGAAGGGCGAGTGAGAAGAGGGAGAGAAGGGACACTTCCAGTGACCGAGACGGGCTGGAATGATATTATGATTGAATGATATACAAAGAAGTCTTTTTGCTTCTTTTGAAAACGTCAAATATATAAGGAATATTCAAATACGAATTATGAAAATTGGTCAGGATAGAAGTCAGCAGAACTCGACAGTTGACAGCTCATAATTAAGCGCAGCATACCCGTGGAATATTGTTCAACAACAAAATTGCAAACGGAAGTCCATAATACAGATAAAAAAAAACTACAATTCCAACAACAGTGGTGTTTTAGGGCCTATAGTTAGATCGATTATGAAACACCAATCAAAAATTAGATGGGAAAGTCTGTGAAAACCGAGTATTCGACCATCTATATGTGGTACAGAGCCTAGTGATTTTTTTTAGATCGACTATGAAGCTCAAGACACCCCGGGCTTATCACTGAAAAAAAAAGATCTATTACAGCAATTTTTTGATGGGCCTACATTTTTAGTACAGAGGCTGGACAAACTTTCTAGACTATGAAGCGCAAAAATACATGGGAAATTTTTTTAAATATCAAATGAGCAAATCAACTACAACTATACGTCCAATACATTTTTTCCACAGCCTAGTAATATTTTAGATCGAACATTCGCTCTGCCGTACCTCCCATATCTGCCTCATATTCCTCCTTTAGCCGCGCTCCATGTGGCCGACGGTAGTCCCAGCAGGAGGAGGGAAGACGCCAGAGTGAAACTGAAATAAGATGGGGATTATTAAAAATCGATATTCGCTCTACCGTACCTCTCATCTCTGCCTCTTATTCCTCCTTTAGC
>LS487422.1:45402-110635 GCA_900490705.1 Pristionchus arcanus
TTCAAATCCCCGCCGTTGCCTGGATTGAAGGGAACTCTGGCACCACGCCAACTCGCCATAACTCGGTTCATTGATGTCGTAGAAACACGGGAGTTTCGGAATTCTGATACGGTTATGGATTGCTACAATGTGACGTTGACAGATTAGTCACCAAAATATTCATGTTACGCCTCCTTTAACTTATTGTTTATAAAGCAATGTGATCGCATCATTCCCTCTTCATAGATTTCAGACATATTTGGGGAGCATTCTTCCAATAAATTCAGTGCTATAAATATGATAGTTCACAAAGATAGATTCTTTCAATTATCCATTAAAGACTTTTATCTCGGGTGTATTCAATACAGGAATACAAATTTGTACTATGGATTGGGGAAATTTTGGAAATTTTTCGAGTATCTAATTGTGTGTTGATTAGGAACTCTTCTAATCACATTTGTTGAAATATTTGGATGTGAATTCCTCTTGCATTATATGAAGTTATAAGACCTGCAAGTACATAACATGCATTCGAAAGAGAATAGGTATATTAAATATTTCACTCACTTGTTTAATGGCCAAACAACTGCCTCCGATGATCACTCGGTGAAAAATCCCTGCTGCTTTCTTGCAGTAAATCGAATCCTCATGAGTTGCAATTCCTTTGTCAGTTCCCTGCGAGGGAGTGGTATTTCTATCCGTCTGATCTTTCTCAAACTCACTTTCCAATCGAAACCGAAGCCGAGTTGAATGAACAGAATGAAGAGGAAGTCTGAATAAAGCAATGTGTAAATATCGTTCAACATCATTCATTACCTTTCAGTCGCTCGTCATGAACGATGACAGTGAAGGCATTGGTCTCATCTTCAATCTCCAGGTCGTTTCCGGCTGCAACTAATGCATTTTTCATTTGCTTCTCCATATCGACTCACGTGCGAATTCGAAATGCATTTTGACATCCCGACCATGAAGTCGAATTGTATCGGAAATTACACTCAGTGCGCTCTGAAATTCATCAATGAAAAGACCAAACAAAATTATCTCAATACCCCATAATCTTTGCATGTCATGACTAATCTCTTGTCCTTCGAATTCATATCTCGACGGAATCGCTCTGTATGAACACCTTGAGGGAGTGCTCTTGATGAGAAGTAGATTTCGTCATCCTCCGTCAGAATAGGCGATATGACCATATTGCCTGGAAAATAACCATCCCTTTGTGTTGGCTATGTAAAACTCACCATGCACGACTTCGCGTTTCATGCCGTCGATTTGCATCCATCCGATCTTGCCAACAGGCTGCTTAGCGATATTGAAATACTGAAATAACAACCGGTTAAAAATATATAAAAGTCTGGACAAAAATAACCTTGCAGTGTATTTCTCGGATAATTCTCCATCCCTCATCTCGAACATCACGAATTCGACCAGGTTCCTATAAAAAGAAGATAAAGTCCGCATATATTTCATTGATGCTCACGGTAGCATCGATAAGTCTCTTCAGATTGTTGATATGCATATCCTAAAGTTCATCATATTTCAACATTCTACAAAATTGTAACCATACCTCATCAACGTTCTTCGCAACTTTATCGACTCCCTTCACATGCAATACTTCTTCTATATCTTCCATACCAACGATAGATGAGTTCATATCATTCTACAATAAGCATAATAGAGAAGTAATTTGATCAACAGATGAAATGAATTATCTAGTACGGTTAAATAACTCACTTCGTTTGGATTCTCCTCACGAAGACTCATTATTCCTATCGAATCATTCAGTGCCTCCTGCAGTAATTAATTTAAGTTGGAATTGGCTCTCCTCATTTGATCAATGATCAAATGAAGAGAAGAGCGTACTCACCAAGTTAGGATTCATCATCTGTTCAAGAACTTCTTCATCATTTTCAATAGCATCGTTATTCTCATAGTATATTTCTCCATTCTACAAATGGAAGCGATCAGTCCGTTCGAGGAGATTGTTGCCCACCATCTCATCAATTCTTTCATTTCTTTCAACTTGTGCGTCCATTTCCTCCCTTTCAATGAGAAACTGTCGTCTTCGTTGCTCTCTCTGTAATGGACATCACTTGAATGGGAGAGAGGGGGGGGGAGTCACTCACAGCAACTCGAAGAGCTTCTCGTTGGTCAGCCGGTCTGATAATACTCTCGTTCAAGTCCTGCAATGAAAGTATTCTCTTCCTTCCTTTTTCCTTGTAACGTACTCCATCCTCGCTATCTTCCCCGCGAATACTTTCAATCAAAGAAACATCGTTCTGCAATCAAATGAGTTAATGAGGGTTGAGAAGAGGAGGAAAGAAGTGGGGACTAATAGAGGGAACACATCCTCACTTCCCAAACGGAAGATCAAAGATCAACGAAGAGGAGGGAGTATGGTATCTCTCTCATTTCACGGTCCCTCCCCCTCTCGAACTGGTCTACGCCATTCCCTCTTTCCCATTCCCATCTGGAGATCAAAGATCAGATTGGATGAAGGAATGGATGCGGTATGCCGATCATTCTATCCTCTCTAGCCCTTTCAAATTGGTCGACTGCATTCCATCTTCCCCTCTTTCTCCTCTAGAGATCAAAGATTGGATGGGAAGAAGAGATGGCTACGGTACTCCATCATTCCACAGTCTCTTCCCCTCTCGAACCGGTCGACTGAATTCTCTCACTCCCATTCCGAGCTAGAGATGAAAGATCATCGTGGGGGAGTGGGGTACGGTATTCGGCATCATTTCACCCCTTCTTCCGTGGTCAAGTTGGTCGCATCCCACCCTTTCATCCGATTTCCTCCTCACCAGCGTGTCAGTTGTAGATTGATCTGATCCCGATATATCAAGAGCTGTGACCTCGTTTAACTGCAAATAAGATCATTCACCGATCAGTTCTTCCGCACGAGCAATACCAAGTCTCCACCATGATTAGCTTCTGCTTCCCTCAATCTTTGTCCTCTTTGAAATCTTGTGTTCGTGCAGGGACCCTCTTCCATCACCTGTAATCACTCCAGTTACACACTCTTCTCCCTTGGCATCGTCACTTACATTCCCATCATAATTTGGTTCATTTCTATCGTTTCTGTTTGAATTTCTTCGTTTCATTACGAACAAAGATGTAATATTTCTGAAAATAAATCAATAGTTCATCATCTCTATCGATTCATTGGGGGTCATTCGTTGCATTCTCAGTCAATTGAACTGGTCGATATCGATTGAATCGGCACACCGCAGTGTGGATTCACTTCCTCATTGCACAATAGACAGATTGGGTTGCGGTAGAGGGTGGGTCAGTTGGGATACGGTAATACCTGGATTCTAGAGAATAATATTCTTATCTATATTGGAATGTCGAGCTGGGGAGCGTGGGTATTACTTCCACGACTCCCCCGTGAGCAGCTGAGAACTGAAGATAGAGAGAGACTGCGCCCTTTTATAGCCATCGACCGAGCGAATTCACACGTACGCAGGGAAATGAATGGAGTTTGTGAGTCAAATGAGATACTTATTCAAAGTGAGAATTGTGCTGAATGAAGAGAGAAGATTTCAATGGAGAATTTCAACGTTCATCTTCGATCGATCAACCTTATCATTTATCAATTAAGAACAGTAGCAAGGGAAGAGAGTCCACTACTTGATGTTTTGATATGCAAATCCATTCAATTGGATTGATTCGGAGAAACAATTATTCGAATACAAATCATCTTCTTCTAATCTTTCCTTACAATACGGTTCTAACTAGATAGACCAATGTCTGTCGTTCTAATCGCTCTTCAATCAATGGAATTATGAGTGCTTGCAACGTCAAAGTGCAGAGTTACTGTCTATGATTGTCTCACCCGATAACTTCTCCTTTCTTCTAATTACTCGATGAATTCCTTAATCTGACAATGCTGATAAGAGGAGTGATCAGGAGAGAGTGAGTGACAGATCCACTAATATCCTTTGAATGGTCTGTCAGCATAGATTCCTCTAGAGGTTGCTTATCTGATTCATTCCCATCTCTAGAGAATTCCCATACTCTTTCTATACATTCAACAAGAAAAACTTGTTGATTGAAGATGAAGATAGTCGAAATGACGATGAAGTCATTTTATCTTTTCCTTTGATATCTCTTCCCTTTAGTATTTTCCTCATTTATATCGTTTCATTCGAGAGAAAACCCATGAAAATTAAAGAGATTCATTGAATAAATCAATTCTGACAACAAATGGGCAAAAAAAAACAGGGTAATGGATAACTGTTCTTATATTCTGCCATTGAAAGGATAAAAAGAATGACCTCGAGTGGACTGAACAACGAGAAACGGAGAGAAATGAATGGAGAAAGAGAATTCAAGAACAATTCTCTGTCGTTCGTTATCGATTCATACCGTTTCGGAGTAGATCAAAGTCTCTAAATCTGTTCTCGATAAGAAATCTGCTCTACTTTCCATCCTCCAAGGTCTCCTTTCTTCTGAACTTTACTTGTTGATTCTTATCTTTCTTTCCTTCTCTTTTCCTCCATTTGACACTTTCTTCCACTGAACTCTTCCCTTATCCTCCATTTTCCATTCTAATTTATCGTATATTTACAGATAGTCTTCAAGTATTCTCTCGACTCAAATACCTTTCCTTACTCATCTCCAATACAATTTCGATCACTAATTATCTGTCACCAGTATGAATCCTCATTGAGTGTCACTCCTAATTACCCTCTCTATCCAATCATTCTCACTATCTTTGGGGTCACTCATCTCTCATTACCAGTAATGCACCTCCAGAGGTAATCATTATCAAGTTCACAATATGGATAATGATCCATCCCTTCGATGAAGGGCTACGGAGAGAAATGAAGTGGAAGAGTTCATACAGCATCATAATCAACTTCCCAATTTCACTCAAAGGTAAACCATCGGTGTTCTCTCTCTCTCTCTATCTCTCTTCTCCTCCCCTCCTTTCCTTCCTCCCTCCCTCTCCTCTCCTCCATTGGTTTTCAATCGTTCCCGTCAATCCAATTATATTCCTTCTCATTCAATCCTATTCATTTGTGACCAGCAACCGTTTTTCTTTGCTCCTCTCTTTCTCCCTCTCTTTTCCGTGCAGATATGATTAATATTTATCACTGAGTTCTCCGAATTGATCAGAAATTCACTCAATTTCACTGTCCGTACGCTTTTCGATTGTATTCTTCCAGTCCATTTTCCTTCACGATTTCATCGACGATTCCAACGAGAAAAGCATTGAATTCCAATCTGATTCCATCTCCATCGTGATCAAGATTACACGCGATCAGACGAATGTCGTGCACCTGAAATGGAGCCTTTCCCATTTCCCAAATTCCGGCTCTCCATCTCCGGCTCTGTCCTTAGGTTCCGGCTTCAACCCCTTGCTCAATTTCCTTTATCTTTTTCCTTGCCTCATTTCAATTGTATCTAATACACCAATACTACAGAATGAAAATGGAACCCTGAATAGGAGCTTGGCATTCTTCCCTCATTCACCTCTCATATCTCCCTCTTCTCCTATCTTTCTTCATCTTCTCGGATGAATGAACTTCCCCTTCAGATCATTCCCTTCGATGTCCCTTAGGCAACTCTCTTACTTTATTCCATTCTCTCGTTCATTTCAACTCTTTCCATCGATCAAAAGCAGAGCATTCAATCGTACAAATCTCTCTTCATTCACTACCAGTTGCCAATCGTTTCACGCATTTCAACTGGTCATTTCGTAGTTGATTCCTCCATTGATTCTCTTCTAAAGAAATCACAAAGATACTCTTCCACTATGATTCTACTAGTCATCTCCTGATTTCCCTCACCTTAGACGGCAGTTTGAACTCAGCAATCGCCCCATCGTTCGTCTTCCTTTCCCCTAAATTGATTCTTCTTTCCGTCATTCGTTTCTTCTCACCTTGTTCAAGCAGCACCATCAACACTTGATGATTCTGCAGTTCTGTCTTGATCACGAATTCCTCGTACCTCAAATGGACTCTGCGTCTCCCATTGTCCACACTCTCTCACTCGCTCTGACCGATGAGATATCGGGTGGAGATAGCACGGTTATAACCTACCCCCCCTTCAATGAGTGAACCCATTGGAGAGGGGCGATACCATGACCAATCTCTTTCCATGACTTCCTCTCGTTAGCAGAGATATGCAATCACTGTCGTTTTAGTGATGAGGCCGAGAGGGGAAAGAGGGAGAGGAACAATCGGAATGGTAATGGGCACTTGAAAGGGTGATGAAAGAAGAGGAAAGAGATCGTTTACGAGGGGAAGGGAGGTCCAATCACTTTTGAGAACTTCCCTCCTTTTGTTCCCTACTCTTCATTCCCTCATAAGTCCGTGTCATTCCTCAATTCTACTCCATTCTTCCACTCACAGCTAGAGTTGTCTCGAGGGTCGCAAAATGGAAACTGTGAAGGGAACAAACAAGTAGGTGCACGTAGACTGAGTGGATGGGTCTCAATCTCGAGTATCCCAACGAGTCCAACGGATCTCCTAAAGTTCATCACCCTCTTTCCTAGCTGCTTCTCTCATTTTCGGCGCCTTAATTCTCATCTTTAATCATGAGGATCTGTAATCCCAATTCCGAATCCGTAACCTTCCTCTCACTCTCGACAACGTTCCATCCAATCCAATCTACTGCACATGACATCCCTCCCCCTTGTCACTGGCGGTCACTATGTCCATTTTTTCCTCCCCCAATTCTTCCCTCTCCCCTCTCCCTCCCCCCCTCCTTTCCTCCTTTCGTATTCATAGATAACCCCATCAATTCATCAGACGCAGGCTCTTTCTGTGGCAATAGTCCCTTTCTCGAACTTCCAAGTGGGTATTTCCTCGCTAATTTAGCTTATTTCAAGAAAATGCTCAATTTTGGCTGAATCAGCCCCACTATTCGATTATGCCTCCCAGTTGGATCCCTCCAATCATATTCATCATCTCTTCTTCCATTCTCTCTCATTCTCTTCACTTGTCCTCTTCCATCTCTCATTACATTCTTCAAGACTCTCATAAATTGATCGAGAGTCTGCCAGAGATCTCACTGAATTAAGAGAGAGAAAGGGAGAGATTGGAAGACGTAATTCACTCTTTCCTCCCGTCTGCCAACAGATTCCGGTGGTAAATTCACGTCTAATTTATGTGTCCCCATGGAACTACCGTAATCGGAAGATCATCAATCATCGTATCATTCTCGCTAGTCAATCAAACCTCCTCTCAGATGATCTTTCCTTTCCCGCATTCCCTCCTCCTCTTTCCATTCACTTCTCTCTTCTCTTTCTCTAATCAGATAGGTCACTACATCAAAGGGACCGCCAATTGATAAGGGAAGAGAACACCTCAAGTTTATCAACATGTCAAATACCACTGGAACAAAAGACACTAATCCACCGGACGGAAACCACTCTCAAAGTTCACCTTTTCGGTGTTTCACAGACCCTCTCTCCCCTTCATTCAGAATGACAATCACTATTCATCTTTGCACTGTAACAGGGAGAGAAGAGAAATCTTTAGATCCGAAGCCCTTGAACTGACTATCTGGAAATATCATACTATGACGAACATCCCTCTGGTACCCTATTGTGATCAGCGTCCAGAAAGCGACACTAACAACGTATTCCATCTCCAGCTTCAAGTAGATCAAAACAGCAAAAGTGGGCGGAGCCTAAAGTGCGGGAAGCTCTTGCCTCTCTTCCATTTCTCTCATGCTGCTCAACTACCGTTCAGTCCCTTCCTTTGTCGGCTAATTTCCCTCTCTTCTCTGTCTCATTCCGCCATTCATTTCTGCCTTTGACACATCCCTTCCCTCCTTTCCTTCCTTTCCCTCCCTTCCTTCCTTCCTTCCTCTCTCCAGATTGAACTAACTACTGCGCACTGTATTCTCTACTATAGTTGCATGGCTCTCGTCCATTTTCATCTCTCATTCGAAATAAGCTCTCATTTCATCCTTCTTCTTTCCTTCTTGGGAATCGCGTGAGACTTCTCTTACTTTTGGTCACTACTACATACTTTTTGTCGCTATTTTAGTCTGACTTTGTCTATCTATCATACTTCTAATTATGGCAGTAGATCACCGGAGATTATTCCTGTTGCTTCTTTCCCTTTCTTCCTCTGTCCTTCCTTCTCCTTCCTTCTAATCTAACCATTATTCCCATCTCTCGCCTCATTTCACTCGAATCGCTGCATCTCTCACATAACTGTAAACGGAAGCCCCCCCCCCCCTTGTCCCTCCCTCCCTCTCCCTCCGAGGGTCGTCAGGATTTGTCTGTCTGTTGTGGGTATTAGTTGAATGGGCGACACATTACAGCTCCTCTCTCTCATCAGGCAGAGTGGACGAGAGAGTATGGAGAATGGAGAGAGGGAAGAGCAGACTCTCTTGAGGAGACAAAACGAATGAAAAGGGCGCCGATTTATGATAGGGATACACTGTGATAGATAGATGATGAGCGAGAGAGGGAGGAGGGGGGAAATGGTGTAAGGATCCCGGAGATATTATCGGAGAAGTGATGAACGGACACACTTTCATGCACTTTTATTCCCATTTTCTCTTCTCATTTGCTTGACTGGGGTTGTCAGGATGAAGAATCCATCCCATCAGAATGAAGAGACGGATTCTTCATCCTGACAACCCCCTTCACGACTATTTCCCATGATTCGACGATCTCACTAAGTTCTCCAGGTCTCACTAACACTGAGTCGGATTCTCAATACCACTAGCAAATAACTATATCCCATCATTCGACGGTTTCACCAACCACATAAGTAGATCCTCTCCCGAGTGTCTGTTCGGATCAGCTACAAGAATGATTCCCTCCACTCCGAATCTCATTGCATCCCAGCAGTCACGATGCTTATCGGAGGATGAACAATCCCACACCTGAAGAGATCACCATTCTTAGTTTGATTCTCAGTCTATTCTCATGGAGCAGTCTTTGCACAGCTAGGAATATCGTAAGAAGAAGAATGAAAATGGGCTTGATCATCTCAAAAAAAGAGGTTGCTTACCTCAACATCAATGAGCACTTTCTGTCCATCGATCTCTACATCATTCGAATCGAATTCGATTATTCTCACTCCTGCAATGTCATCATCACTACGCAATTCTCTGCACCATTAACTCTCTACAACTGTCTAATCCTCTACGATTCCTTGTGTTCCCACTGTATCATCACTACACAATTCTCTATTGATTTGGGACCATTAAATTCTCTACAACTGTATAATCTCCAAGTCCTTCTGTTCCTACTGTCCATTCTGTCACTTCTTCTTCTTCGTCCCTTCCATCAACGAGCAATCCCACTGTGGGAAACACCATGCCCTCTTTATTCCTCCCTCCCCTCTCTCTCTCTCCTCAATTCCTCTGATCTCTCCATAGCTCTGATTCGAGAGTAAGGGGCAGTCTTTCCGGTAGTTTCCCTCCTCTCTCTCTCTACTATTAGTGTTCATTAGACTAGTAGGGGGTCTGCACTTCCTCAGAGAGAGAAGAGGGAAGGGAGGGGGGGGGGAGCTCTGATTTGACACCACCCTCGCAATTCACCCTTTCCCCTCTCCATTCAGCTGTTTCAACCAGCTAGTTTATTGCTAAATAAACGGCAGGGCGCGTTTGTCGAGTTTGTTACTTAATGGATCTACGTTGATCACTAGAAAAACTTTCCCTGTTGTCATAAAATGCTTCATCTTCTCACCTTTGGTAGGTCGATAATCAGGACTGTGGTCGATATAATCACCGAGGAAGTTGGACAGAGCAGTCTTGCCAGACTGCAATGGATTCAGTCACTCCTCTCCTCAATAGATGGTATCACAGTCTCCCTTCCCTCCTCCTCTCCCTTTCCCTCTCTTAGACTCTTCTCAATCTGAGTGCCAGCTGGTAGCTGTTATCCTCTCATCTCCACTCTATTCATTCCCCTTCCCATTATAATTCCCGGACCAGACGAATTCCCGGCTCCCTCCCAATGTTCTCCACTGTCTCCATCTCATTTCGATTCTACTCTGTCATTTCACACCACTCTCTCAAGAGGGGGAAAGGCAAGCAATCTCATCGTTGACCTCTCAATGAGAGACTATTGGTCTTCCCCTCCTTCCCTCTCTTCCTCTTCCTTTTCTTAACCTTGCCCATGCCACATCAATCCTTCACAATATTCCAACTCGGATCGAGAGGTGAATAAATTATCTCTCAGGGTCTGTCTACCTCTCTCTCCTTTCTCTCGGATAGTTTATTACTCTTCATCTGATCATTCTTCTTCATCTCTTCATTCATTCATGCTGGGAATCTCCCTTCCTCTTCACTTTTTGTTCCCCTCTTAGAACGGAATAAATTACCCTCTCTGAAGGTGATTGGTCTCGGGTCAGTCTCATTTCCATTTCCGCTATTCTTTACCCTAACTTCTCTAACTACAATTTCAACATCCCAATCGTTCTCTAGAAAAGGATCATTAATCATTTTCGAATTCAATGGCTAAAAGTGTTCCGCTCCGTTTCTTTTCACTCATTTTTTGTCTATGCTCACGCCGTTTTGTCTCTCTTTCTTTCTCCTTCTCCATCTCATCTCAGCAATCAAAAGTAACAGTTGCGCGGAATGGTTTTGAGATGGTGATTGAAGGCCTTCACTGATGATCATTCGTCTTCCTCCTTTCAACCTTTTCTTCCGCCCATTTCGCACTCCCTCCTCTCACTACTAATCGTGTTACTTGACTAAGAAGGGAGAGAAGGGGAATGGCAACAAATACGGGCACTCTCAGCGTGATTTCCAACGATTATTAGTGGTTGAGCAGGCATAGAAGGGGGATCGCGATCATTGGCGCTTGTTCAGACTTGAAGAAATCTATTTGCAATGTAAAGTTTAAAAATAAATAATGAACAACTAACCATAGTTGGTCCAACCACGACAATCTTCGTTCTTGGTCGACTACTGTGACCGATTGGAAGTCCCATCGAAGACATTCGACGTGCGTTCATTCAATGACCTGAAATTATTATAATATTAGGATTGTGAATTGGAAAGGGAATCGGAGCTAAAACGGACCGAGCAGTGAATGAGTGGACGGGACACGCGTTGCCATGGGAAAGGAGCTGAGGGGGGGGGGAGATTTGTCTGACTAATGAGAGTGAGGGAGGAAGGGAGAGAGGGAATTCATGAGAGGTGAGGGAAGAAACAATCTGAAGAGAGGAGAAGAAGTAATGGATATGGAGAGAGAGATTGAGTATGGACAAGGACACAAATGCATTACTCTATTCACTACACTTCTTCTCCCTTTCCTCCTTCTTAAGACTTGCCCTTATTGATGAACCCTATGAAGAAGCTTATTTTTTCCAAGCACTCTTTTTTGTTATAGTTCTACATTTCATGGATTGACTCGTCAGGATGCTCTGAATATTTTTTTCGAAAATATACACTTCAACTTTGCATGGATGGATCACTTGAAGAGGATCTGTATTCCAGATACTCAATGATCCTCTCTCTCTCATCCTAATGACTCTGAATAGTCTCAAATATCGTCTTCTTTCTATTGTCCTCACTCGTCTTCTCTTTCTTCTCCACTTCACATTCACAAACTTCTTTCGTTCACGAGCACTCACACGCAAACTTCCTCTTTGATAGGAGTGAACTGAAGAATTACTGTTCCCTGAAGTTACTGTAAGGTACGGTATCTGGTAGTTTTGCACTAGATATCAAACCCCTGAACTTTACACTGCATCAACCGTGCAACACTGTTGTTCCATTCAATTTCGTACAGCGCGACTCTCTCAAAAACGCCGAAACAGCAAAACCAACCAATTTCTTGCCCGCAAGAAGCACAGTTCTATCGGCAATCATCTATAGGTTTTCAACTATTTCAAATTCATCACGAGTTTCAATCCCTTTGTCTTTCTTCTCTCTGTGATATCTCATTAGACTGCTCACCCCATCCATCTCTTCCCCTTCTTCATTCCCCCTGGGGACCATAACCTATCAAAGATTTCGTCTTCGTCTTTTCCTCTTCCTTTCTCATCTCCTCCCCTCCTCTCCCTCCCTTCTCTCGATCAGATTCTATTGTCTCTCTCTCTCTTCAATGGTTCTTCTCACCTTCACTCCATTATCCCCTATCGTTTTCTCTGTTGTCCAATATCTGTGTTCGTAATGAGTGACTCCCTTCTCTCTTCTCTTTTCCCTTCAGGGGAACAATCCCGAATCACTTCTTCCATTCTTCTTCTTCTTCTATTGACATTCTCACTTTCTCTTCCCCTGTATCAATATCACGATAATCGTTCCGGAATCAATCAGTTTATCAAGGGATTAATTGATCATAGAACTTCCGTGAGCATCCTTCTTTCTCTTCATTCGCCCCACCTTCGTCGTAGCTCACGCTGGAAAAGACCCTACAATATTTTCGAAATCAACACCAAAAGTAATGGACCGTTCTGAATGACTGTACAATGCAACCGATGACCAAACAAGCGTGAGACCCTCTCTGACCCTCCACCCTCCCCCTCTCCTCTCCCCTTCAAGTGAAATCGAGCCACTTTGACTTCCATTCGACCACAAAGAAAGGAAGGGAGGAGAATGGTGTGAAATCATATCGCAGATGTCTCTCCCTTGTCTCTTCTTTTCTCTTCCTTCTTTGCCCTTTCCTAATCCCTTTTTTCCTTCTAGATGATCCAGCTGTATTTGACCAGTAGTCATATCACTTACCGCATGAGATCAGTCCGAGTCACTCCTCCCCTTCCCCTTCCTCCTTCCTCCTCTCTCTGTCCATCTTTGACCATTGTTTACTCGGAATCTCTCTCTTCCTACTGACCATTCCTCCTCCTCCTCCTTCTTCTTTCCTCATTTCATCCCCTCAAGCTCATCTCCTCTTCTCACTCTTCATTAGATCACATTGGCATCTCTTCTCGCACTTCTCATTTGCATTCAACTCCTTCTTCTCTCTTCACTGATCCCATCCATTCTTCACTACTCAGTAGTACCTCCATTAGAAGTGAGAAGTAGTTAGAAGTGATGAATACCGTAGATCCCATTCTATCCTGAAGTTCACTAACTAAACAGTCGTATTCTTCACAAATATTTCATCGTTTTTGAAGCAGTGTTTATTATTCCCTTGCTTCCAACCAACTTCGTTTCTCTTCCAATCTCAGTCCTTCAATTCCCAGTCTCGGTCTCTTCTCATTCTCTGTCAGTTCAGATCATCATTCTCTCGTCACTTAGATTTCTCTCCCTTATTCGGAGGAGGTCTGAAAGGGGGCTCCATCCAGTCAAATCTGACACTGCATTTCAAAGTGACTTCCCTCCCCCTCCCTCTTCCTTTCCTTTCACTGGAAGGTGTGTGGTAGTGCTGCTAATTTGTATGTGTGGTCCACTTCCATCCCTCCACTTTTCAGTCCAAATCGCGCATCAGAAAACACTCGAAATCTTCAGTATTCTTGCAATTCCTCTATGGTTGTATCGTCTGGGATCCAATTAGCAGAGCGAGTTTCGAATATCGTCCCTTCCACTAAATCCTCCTCTTTCTCATTAGCGACTGAGCTATTTTCCGCTTCCGTCTCTTCCTTCTTCTACTATACAGTCTGCGACTGATACTACTGTCTGTAAGGGGAAGAGAGAAGGAGATGATAGGTCAACGGCCCCCTGGGGGGAGGTGAGACCGCCTCCCTTCCACCTCCCCTCCTCCCCCCTCCTTCCGTCCCTCCAAACGGCGTCAATTGAGTAACAATTTGCGCACAGCCAACATGCCTCGAGGGCCCTCAACTGTCTAAACAGTAATGTCTCTCCAATCCCCTCCCTCTCTCTCTTTCTCTCTCTTCTCTGCTCTCTCCTCCATCCCCTCACTCTCTCGCCCCCTTCTGATTTGCCTCACAATGCAATCCGAGACTGCTGACCGTCTGAATAAACTTGCGCACACTCATTGACCGATTGGCTTCTTGTGCAGAGAGGCCGCCACTGACTCGTATGTAGTGAACTACCACAATTTCAGACACGTTTCATCATTGTCTCCCTCCACTCTTTCCAATATCCGACCCCCGGGGGTCCTGCCCTGACCTGTGTTCTATCCCCTCTCCACATGTTCTTTCTTCTTCTTCCTCCTCCCCCGGTGAGAGCTTCTAGGTTCTTAGCCCCCCTCCCCTTCCCTTCCTCTATCCATCTTCTCCAGCTGGCAACACTTCCCCTTGTAGAATGGGTACCAACCTCTGGCACTGGTTTCATGGATCCATCTTGGCACCACCTTGGTACCATCAATTCTCATGATGCTTCCAACTGCTTTTCGTATCTCTCCCAGCAGTCACATCGGGTGGTCTCACTTCCCTCCTCTTCTCCTCCATTCTTTGCCATCTCTTATTCCCTTCACACCTGCATGTCCTCTCTCTCTCCTTTCTTCACTCATCATTTTATTAGCCTTCTCCCTCTGATACCGTAACCTCTCCCTGACCTCTTTGTTCCCTTACGTGACCGTGTTTGCTATGTGTACTATGCCTTTTGAGTCCCGCAACGACTCTTTGATTACGGTATCCTCAGATCGATTACTTTCTCTCAGGCACAAAATGCGATGGGCACTTGTCGATTGATTCTTCCACTACTTTTGCTTCTCTTTGCCCATTCATCCAGTCAACACGAATTCGTATCCAAAGGAGGAGAGATACAAAATGTGATCGTCCGAGATGATAAAGTGGGCTATTTTGAACGAGATTGACAGCAATCGAGGCCTCCAGAAATCTGAAAATGGTGAAATTGCAGATTTTCGTCGGTGCCACCAACAATATCTACGAGTTGAAAACAGCAGATCTGTCGCTACTATCGAGCACTTCTACTGGTGCATTTTTTTATTCAAGAATCTATCGAAAATCTGAGCTAATTTTGCCCTTGAGTGCCCTCTGAAACACGTATTCTTGAACAGGGAAAAAGAGAGAAGGGCGATAGATCGGAAACAGATGAGGCCAATCAAGTGCAGTCACGCGAACTTTTTATCGTGCTTCTTACTTGAAAACCTGTAAAAATTGAAGGAAAAATTGATGCATCATAATGAAAATATTCAGGTCCGGTTCTCGATTCTCCCTTCTGTTCTCTGGATGGTGGAAATTGTTTAAGAGGCCACTCGAGGGTGCAGACGGATAACACCAATAAGGTATGCATTCCATTTCTTCGATATTTCTCCATTGAAAATTGGTGTGCAATTATGGTTTCGGCGATTTGCTTGAAGATTTGGGGAATCGAAAAATAGAATGAAAAAACGAAGAAAGGGCTAATGATCTTTCAGCTCCTTGCCCTCCTTCCATCGGGCCTTCTCGAGTGTGGTTCAGTCCGACAAGGAGTATGCTCCCTTCGTGATCCTTCTGATGTATCACGTACCATTCAGACCTTCCCAGTTCCTGTCGCCGCCAATGCACCAGTGAGTAACATCAATCTACTCGATTTAGACCGATAGAGAGGGCACTTTTCTTTTTTGCCGTATCATTCTCACAAAGCATTCCACATGCACAGCGGTTGTTGCCTGGGTTGAGATAAGTTGAGAGTTCTTCGCAAGAATAAGATCCCATTCAGAATGCTTCGACCTCCTGGTTATCGCTTCCCTCCGGATTGGTCGTTTCCTCCTCTCACACAGTCGATTCTCCCTATCGAGAAGTGCCCACCATCAGTTATAGAACGATTGAAGATCTACAGGTCAGATCAGCTTCTATGCCTCGCAGGTTTAAAGGAGGAGTATCACGAATCTCTGGATAACTGAGCTCTCAATGTAGGAAGGTGCCTCACTATTACCCGATCAAACTTTCGAAACTCCCAAGTCACCATTTTTCGTTTGAACTGAGAGAGTTCATGGGACTCCCTCTTTAATGGATGACTACTGATATTGGAATACATATGATCCTGTTCAGGTAGTCAACGCTGGTTCTCTGGAGGGTGAATCGGCAGTGTTCGTTCGAGCTGAGTTCAGGCCACTCTTTCCTCAGGTATTCTATCCTATTAGTTTCACTTTGCTGTATTATTTAATCTGTTTTACATCATTTAATTTACTGAAATCATTGCAGACGTTCGTTTCCACCTTCCAATACGAGAACTTTGTGTACGTCGCTGTCGTTCAACCGAGTCAAGCGAGGAGGTAGGGGATAATTAGATTATTTTGGTTTGAGATAGCGAAGGATGAGATAGCTTCCGTTGAGATAGCGAAGTGTTCTTTATTGATCATCGCTTCTTCAGATTACCACCCTCCGCTCCTCTCATCACCAAACTTGCGAGGTTCTGTGCAGGAGATGAACGGTATTTTATTTATGCTTGTTCTCGGTTTGATGATACTGCAATCCAATTGTTCTCCCAATACTATTTTACTACTCGTCCCCCTCTCCCTCCTTCTTCGTTTCATCTTCTCTCCTCTCATTCATTTCCCGTCTTCACCGCAGCAATTTCCAATTCACACGATGTATTCTGCCAATAGATGAGAAGAAGGAGTGAGTGGGGCCACTTAGAGGAGGGCGCGAGACTGACTAATGTCCCCTTCCTCCCCTCTCCCTTTCCCCAGAAGGAAGACACCATGAGATGAGGGATTATCACTTTACACTTGTGCAGTTCTGTTTGACCAGAATAGGGTCTACTGTCTAAAGACTGTCCAGAGATGCATAGTTTGGAAGGGTCAATCCGCTAATCCTGCCTCTGATTCTCCCGATCTGTAATGAGAGGGACTGAAGGGAAGGGACAAGGGATCGGCTAATGAGAAGTGTCATTAGATGGATTGAGAGAGAGAGGCAACTTCCTGTAATTAGTAAGGGTGAGGGGATGGAGGGAGAAGGAACACAGGTGTTCAAGAGAGAGAGGGGGGGGGGGAGACCATCTGAGGTGATTGGAGAACTGCTGGGAGAGATTATCGACGATTGTCCTCAGTTTGACCATCTGATCACTGGGATGCGCTAAACCATGGAATATAAATTCTCCTCAGATGGAGGCCATAATCTAATCAAAACTTATTTCAGATTCATTTCGTATTCCGAGATCGAACTTCAATGTCGTGGAGAGGATAATTCGAATCTGAATGTGCTCACAGCAGTCCATCTACGGGGAGACAAAATGATTGCCGCTTTCACTTGTAAGCTTTTACCTATTTGAAAATGTAACTAAACATATCAATTGATAGCCTCAACAACGGGCCAATCCGCAGTGTGCGTGTATTCGATGCCACGGATCAAGGTAGGAAGTGAAGACATCAATCGATAATCTACTGTACTCTGCAGGTCACATTCTGGTACAATATCGATCGATGTAGGGGAGGAGCGGATTCGATTGGATTACCACACATCGGAAGAGATACGCGATGCTTGAATGTCGGTTTTCAACACCTCTAAATCAAATATAGTGGTGTTTTCCAGCGTTCTCATCTGCCTCTGGAGGAGAATTCATGTGAATTGGGAGTGGGAGGACGAATCGAAGCATCGGAAATGGCCCTTCTCTCTCTTCCTTCGCCCATTAGAGTTATCGAATCGATGAATAGACCCGATGTCGTGTTCATGGGTGGAGACGATGGAAGGATCATCAAGGTAAGACTCCAATCTGTCACCAACCCTTTCCCTCCTCCTTCATTCAAATGGCCCATCCTCCCTCTTTCTTTCCCTTGGGAAGCCTCGCTATGCGTTCATCATCTCACTCTCATCTCATTATGCAACAATAATAACCTATTCTCGAGGAGAGTCTGAGGGGAATCCATGAGAAGTGTTCCCCGCCTTCTTCATTTCAAATAGATATTCACTAACTCAATTTAATCGATGAAAAATCATAGGGCATGGTGAGAATCAGATCATTGTTTATCCTAGACGATACACAGAAATAAGTGCGCAGACGTTGTTTTGATCTCGCTAGATCATAATCATAAATCAGCTTCTCTTCTTCTCTCAACAGATTGTCTCCCTTCCTGATTTACTGTCTCTTCTCTCTATCAATCTCGAGATTACTTGGCTTATGCCCCAGATGGTGGGGTGAAGGAAAGGAAGAAAGGGAGGAAGAGAGGGTACAAAGGGAGGGATCGTGTGTGAAATAGGAGACGAATCAGATGACAAGAGGTTATGATCGGCCCAGATCAAAGACCGTATTGTCAGCCATGTTTAGGGCTCATGGGGGTCTTACCGCGCATTGGAAAGGGGGACTATCTGTTACTGGGTTCGGTAAGAGGGAGTAACCAGATTGAATCATGCTCCAATGGAATGAAAGATGTCCTTTAGTTGCATTTAGAGAGTGAAGAGACGCGAGGAATTACTCACGGTCATTGAGAAGAAGGGTGAAATGCATGATGACTATTTGAGGGACTCAGATTTAGATTCATCTCGAAAATCGATAATTTCAGTTGAAAGCGAAGGACAGTGGAGCTCTACTGGAGTATGCAACGGTTGATCTGTCGAGAGATGGGACAATTCAGGGATTGGTATTCACCAAAGGAAGAAGGATGATTGTGCATCAGGGAGCTAAGGTTAATTGAATTTTTTTTTATTTATAAATCCCTCTGAACTTCGAAGGATCACACGGTTGCGGAGATAGACTTAATTTCTGATTTCAGTTACGAATCCTATCCGTAGCCGAATGCGAGAGACACGAGGAATGCGCCAGTTGTCTACTTACGAAGGTCGGTCGATTAAAGATTCCTTTTCTTCCAATCTCCACAAGTAATGATGGTCCTTTATGAACCCTCTCTTCTTCAGGATCCATTCTGTGGTTGGTGTCCGGCCTCAACATCTTGCTCATCATTCTGCCCTGTTGAAACTTCGACCAAGTGAGTTTCAAGTGGATCATTTATCTCAAGTGGAATAGCTACAGTGATTGAAAGGGGACACTGTTAATGGCGCGCTCTCTTCAGATGTCCAATCCTACGTGGTCCTCCCTCTCCCTCTGCTCTTCCCGTATCAACCTCTGCCAATGTGACCATTCCGATCGAGCATCTACCTAGACCCGAAGGATTCGTGAGTTTCCTTTCTTCTCATGCAAACTCTGCGATCGCAATGAATCAACCTTCAATTCTAGTCATACCAATGCGTCTTCGATTCTTCCCTCGTCTCTCCCGCTGTCTATTCCCCTTCATCGCTCACTTGTCCCACTCCGTTGATGCCCAAGACGAGAACAACGTCCACTGTACGTTCTATTCTTGTGATGATCATGACCTAGCTTATATTCTGAATGGGAAAATCAGGAATGATCTCAGGTGTCCCTCTCCATTCGCACTTCCTCTTCTCATCGATCGATAGCCACGCATAATTTCACATTCTACGATTGCGGACAATACTCAACGTAAGATAATTTGAATGTGTTATTCGAAAGAGGATACAGAACTAGGAAGAATAATTATGTCAATCCTTTTCGTCTCAGTTGTTCCTCCTGCCTTTCTTCCCATTGGAAATGCTCGTGGTGCGGTAATTCGTGTACGTTGGAGAACGAGTGTGCAAAGGTGAGATCGGATAGGTTTCAGAGTCGGTAGAGAATGAAGAAGGATTCAAAACCACAATAGTAATTTTGCATCCGCTTCTACAAATATCATAATTCCCTTTGATCTGTGAAAAAGTCAAACTACAATTTCAGCCTTCATCTCAATGCGTCCAAATCGCTCCATCTCAACGACTGTTACTGCCCTCCGGAAGACCATCGACTATCGCATTCAAGGTACGATTATTAGTATTATTCGGATGGATCGTGCCCTGATGAAGCTAACTCAAGGAAAGTATGCAAGATTGATGTCAGGTTGAGCACTCTGACGCCCTAGCTGGAGCTACTCATTCGTGTAGGATTCGAGCAGGAGCGAGAAGAGTCAAAGCGAGGGCTGAGGTTAGTCGTCTTCAAAATACTCCTTTTACATCCGTAGCCTTCCAAGTATTCACAAGAATCTAAAAGCCATACCTAGCGTATTCGTCACACGACTAAGATCGCTTGATTTTTTTACGAAATTCTCTGCAGATCTCGGGTGACTCCGTCTTCTGTCGCGGTCTGCGAGTGGATTCCCGTTCAGCAAATGTCAGTTATGAACTGCAGCTGGTGAATGATGACAGAGAGGAAGTCGTTGATGAGACGCAAGGTAAGAATGAAGTCCCACCACGAAATCAATAATCGATTACAGTAACCGTCTTTGATTGTTCCCTTCTCGCTTCTGATTGCTCCTCGTGTCTCACGAGTGCGTCCGCATTCGGCTGCTCATGGTGTGCAGGGAGGTGAGACTTTTACTAATCGTCGCCTACTCATATTTGACTGTTTCCGTTACTGAAGTTATGATAATTGTTCCAGATGCTCCGTCGACTGTCCCTCAACAGGCTCTCGTTCATCGGATCCGGATGTGGTGTGCAACGCACCGACCATTCTATCGGTGAGTGTGCAGATGCCAAGCGAGATTTACAAATCGTCGCTTGTCAAAAATTCAAAAGCCTATTCTTTATGATTCCAGTTCCACCCATCCTCAGCTCCTCTCGAGGGCGGCACTCTTCTCACTGTGATTGGGAGAGATCTGGGAGCAGATCGAATCGATGTCGAGGGTGAGATCCATTCTAGGATTCGGTATCATCTAAAGACTGACTGAATCATTTATCGGATGAATGAATTGCATGTTTCCTATCAACAATTTTCTCCGATCTAGTATCATGTTCTTCAGGTCGAATCCTAGTTGCGGGTTCGCGCTGTCATCTTCGAGACTTCAACGTGTCCACTGGATTCACTTGCGTACTGGATAAGGTTCGTTTTAGACTAAGAAAGGGATAACAGGAAAAAACTCTTCCCCAACGTGGTTCTTCAGGGCACTGGGTCTGGTCCGGTTCGAGTTGCTATTGGCCATTCTGCAAGAAGAACTGCAGAATCTGCGAATGTGTTCTCCTTCCACAACGTTGAGGTTAGAAGCATTTTTATTTGCGATGATGAGGTTCTCATTCTGAAATTACAATCAGAAGATGAGATATCGTTCCATCATCTCTTATTATCAGGTAACATCGATGACTCCTCCCTTCGGTCCCTTGAGTGGAGGAACTCCTGTCGTTCTATTCGGTCGTCATTTGGATGCTGGTTCGAAGGTGGAAGTGATGATTGGAGAGAACCCATGTGTCGTTAGAGAGGTCAGTAAATTTACGTAATCACGTTTAATCCAATTCAACAGTGTTTCATCTATCATATTTGTATTGACGCAAAACGATACTTCAATTTCAATACGAGAGAAAATGAAAATAATTGATAAAATTGTAGCGCAATTCCTCTTCTTCGATCACATGCGTTACCACTGCGGGAAAGAGAGTGCAGAGTGTGGGGCCGTTGAGATTGAGCATCGGTAAGTGAATTGCTAATCAATTTTTTTAACCGACAATGCTCTTTAGACAACGCTACTCGTTCCGTCTCTTCTCTTACCTTTGAATATCGTCCGGATCCCATCATTCACTCCATTGCTCCACTCTCCGCATTCAGATCAGGAGGAAGACTCATCACTGTCAAGGTAGCACTTTTATTCATATATTTTTCAAACAAGTAAACGTTAAAATACGTATTCTTCATCATAATAATCATGAAGGCCTTGATAGCCTTGACTTTATAACGAATTCCAGGGTGTCTCACTGGATGCAGTTCTCACTGCTCGTCTCTTCCTTCTCTCTTCACACGATGAACCAACTGAGATCATCTCCGATCTCGCTCCCTGTCAGATCCTCAATGCAACCCTCATGCACTGTCTATCGCCCGCACTAGTGAGCAGTGAACAGGTACGGTATCAGAAGGAGTATCACAAACTGATCTTTCATCCTCTTCAGCCTCCCTCGACAGTCTCATCGTGGTCACTCGGACTCCATATGGACAATGTGTCCTCTCTTCGTCGTCTTCCAAGGAGATTATCACTGTCCATTGTACCCGATCCACACTTTGAACCATTTGATGGAGTGAGTTATTGATTGAACTAATTCGTTGTTTGCACTCCTCACTGGGCGTTACTCTAGATCGAGTTTATGAAATTTTACTTCCAGAAAACAATACGATATCGGTAAAATGGTATCAGAGAAACATTTTCAAATGCAACTATTCAGGTGCGAGTCCACCTCTCCGGTCAATCTCTCATTCTCGATGGAAAATATCTGGGAATGGCTGCTGAAGCGAGGGATTATAAGGCGAGTGGAACCTTCATTGAGATTAATCTCTTCACTCTCCTTCTTTCAATCCCCTCCTCTTCAGATCCAAATCGGTTCCTCTCCCTGCACCGTCACCGTAGTGGACGATCGTCAATTGGTGTGTACTCCCCCGATGGAACAGCCGGAAGCCAAGGATGAAAAGGTCGGTCGAAGAACTAACCCGCCCTAGAGTGGAGAATGTCTAACACGTTTACTTGGGGGGGGGGGGCTGAAAACAAAAGGGCCTGAAAAGTCTTAAAAAATATTCAGGGCGAGAAAGCAGATGGGCTCCCGACGGTGACAGTGACGATTGGAAGGCTGAAATATGAATTGGGTGAGTATATGTATCTTGAATATAAAGTCTTCAACAAGACCCTCCTTCAATCCCACTTCATCAGGTCTTCTCGAGTATTCCTCTGGTTCCCTCTCTCGTCGTGTTTGGATCTTCGTTCTCATTGTCGTCGTATCTCTTATCCTCATTTTCTTCGTCCTGATCCTCGTTTGGAGAAGGAAGAATGAACAGAGGGAAAAGGATTATAAGAAGATACAGATACAGGTAAATTCATTTTGTCTACATAAGACTGAATAGCAAAAATAATTTCTCCTTCAGATGGAGAATCTCGAATCGAACGTGCGTAAAGAGTGCAAGCAAGCCTTCGCTGAACTGCAGACGACAATTGAAGAACAGGGAACGGATGAGGAGACAGGTGAGAACAATTTGATAAACTCACTTCCCTCCATCCATTCGCTCACCCTTTTGAAGAGCGTAAATCACAATTGAATCCGTTGGGTGGTAATGTAAATTATCATTATTTTCCAGGAGTCTTCGTTCTTCCAAAGGACGAATTTGTCTCACGTCTTCTCTGGATCGATGGCCCTCCCCATCCATCCACTACCATCTACTCAACCTCTCAACCGGTGAGATTGTTGATCTTTGATCTATTACTTCTCTTACTTTGAAGAAACAGTTCCATTCGTCCTTTCGCAGGTAACTCTAGCCCAATTGGACTCCCTCCTCTGCTCACCCGATTTCATTCGATGCTTCGCTTTCACTGCTGATTCCGATCCCAGTTCCTCGCCGCAGGTTTGATCTTTGATCTTTCTGTTCCTCATTGATCTTTGATCTCTCAGGAGAAGTCTCTTCTCTCCTCTCTTCTCATCTCTGCACTTGCCTCCAACTTCGATTATCTTACTCAAGTGGTGCTGATGTTGTTGAGGGAGCACATTGCGAGTACTGTACAGGTAAGTGACTATTGATCGACTACTGTTCCCTACCGTACCTGTCCAATATCAATCATTCAATAATTCTAGCATCGCTCTCCAACTCTCGTCTTCCGTCAATCCGAATCACTTGTCGAGTTGTTATTCCAGGTATGTTTCACAAACGAAATATAATAATTAGGGGCTCAGTTTCACTCAATCGAGCCCAGAATCCTTCCACTAAAAATAAAAATTTTAAAAAAAAAATCAATTACAGAAATGGTTCTCCCTCTGCATGTACGATTTCGTTTGTGATAGAGGAGCACCGCAGCTGCAGACTCTTCATGCGGTGAGTGGAGAACATAAATGGAATTCGAAAGAATTATGAGAGATCAAAGATCAATCTTCAGGCGTTCAAACTGCAATCGGATCGTGGTCCAGTGGACTGTGTAACGGGAGCTGCAAGATACACTATCAACGAGAGTAAACTGCTGAGGGAGACTGTGGATGCGAGTCCCATTGTGAGTAGCTATTTATAATTTCTTCATGGATCAGCATTATCGACTATTGAAGTATAGTGCTTCTCTTACATAGTGTTCTGAGGGAGAAAATTGAAAATGGTTAAATTTCGAGGAGGACGAGTACAGACTATGATTCTCTTCTCAGGACCTCCTAATCACCTCAATGGAGGGCCGTGGTCCATTCGCTGTTCGAGTTCTCGCTTGTGATTCAATCTCTCAAGTAAGAAGGAAGGCAATTGATGCAATCTACCGAGCTGCTCCGGCTACGGCGAAACCCCATGCTGGGCATGTCATTATGGGTGAGTACAGTAGTCAATACGGTATCGAGAACTGAAGATTTTCGAAATATTGACATTATTACAGAATGGCAACGGCCTGACGGAGAGTGCATTCAATTGCGAGACACGGAAGAGGGAGATTCAACGGGAAGAAGGAGTGGAAAGGTATTCCTTACACGCTTGATGGACGTCCTAACTTCATCTTTCAGACGCCTAAACGTATCCAAACAGTCTCATCCGCTGGTCTCACTCATGGATCACTTCTGCTTATGTGTGCGACTCGAAGAACCCGTACGTTATTCTCTCTAAATATTGATCTTTGATCTCTAATTCTTCCCTGATAATCTGTCTCTATTCAGCCTCATCGGGTGGTGATTCTGGCCAGTGCTCATGGTCATCTCTCGATTGTTCTTCCCTTTCTCACTCTTCTCATTATCATCTCGTTCCTCCAACGAAGAACAACAGCAAGGGAAAATTCAGCGACAGCATCCCGCAGAGTATTCCTGAGGTACAGTAGTCTGCCAATCAATCGATAATCTTCTTCAATCTCAGATTTATCTCACTCGTCTTCTCACTTCGAAGGGAGCAGTGCAGAAGTACATTGATGATCTTCTTGAGAGTATTCTAATGGGAAATGAGAACGTTCTTCCTCCTGCACTAAAAGTCGTCTGTGATCTATTAGATGAAGTTGCTGTCGAGAATAAGGTGATTTTTTTTTAAATTACCGTCCAATTTCACTATTGGCAACAGGTGAAATCGTTCCTTTTGTGCTGTGAATGAAGCATATCCGAATGGAAAAATCAATAATCTTCAGGTGACTGACCCTCTTCTCGTTCATCAATGGAAAGCCAATTGTCTCGTTCTTCGATTCTGGGCTCAACTCATTTCCAATGCGAGGTAAGAAAAATATTTATCGTGTGAAACTATCTTTCCCATCTCAGATTGATAATCGACGTTGATACTTGTGTGGCAGTGGATGCGAATCTCTCCATTATCGGGCAGACTTTGGTCAGTTGGAATCTTCAGATTCGATGGTTCGAATAGACAGAAATCTCCCTCTAAGATGGCCTCATGCTCCTCTGGTGAACCTCTTCTCCACGCGGATTCTCCATCT
Source organism: Pristionchus arcanus (assembly GCA_900490705.1). Lineage (NCBI taxonomy): Eukaryota > Metazoa > Nematoda > Chromadorea > Rhabditida > Neodiplogasteridae > Pristionchus > Pristionchus arcanus. The sequence continues at coordinate 70,535 of LS487422.1, forward strand.
TCTCGTCTTCTATTCGCACGAGAAATCTCTCGACTCCGTCCTCTTTCTAGTGATCTATTCAATCGAATAAGAAGAGCCCCGCCACCACCAGTGGATTGGACCGCCCAGTTGATACCCGTGAGTTTGATTCTTATCATCACTTCCTATCATGATTCTTATGATAATATCATAACCTAATCGATAATTCTCCTTCAGATCGATCAGCCCTCCCGCTCTCTTCCTCTTGGGGAACTTCTCTCATGGGTTCGAGGGAACGGACTTCGATTAGTTCAATTACTCGAGCAACGAACAGATCCATCACTTCGTCTTCCATCTAAACTATCCCATTTACTCAATTTATCCATAGAACCAGAACACATCTATGCCACTCTCAACTAGTAGTCATCATCTAACTCGCCATAGCTTTAGCCCCGTAGTTCCCTCCCACCCTAACACGGTTATTTCGTCTTTTGTAGTTATTCTTAGTGCACCTCAGATTTTTCAATGCACGGGTGCTCACAAGAATATCACCGTTCCTCTATGAAATTGTGCCCTGCCTAGCCGTCCCCTTCCTCTTCTCTTCCTTCCTTCCTCATCGTCACTAATGATGCCAGATCGATAGATTACAGTATTCTACTAACTTCGGGTACTCTTTCTCTTGCTGTACATTATAATGTAATCCTGTCTAAGTCTTTCCTTCTATTCACCAGTGCAACTCCCGATTCTTGTCTATGTGAAGAGTCTTGTTATTATTATTATTGATGTTCAATGAAGATTATGAAAAATCAAGTCTATTGTATCGTAACACGATGGTCTGACACATTCTTCTTTATCTCGTACTCTTTCACAAGGATACTTTGCGGTCTTCTCTATACAACAATCGACATGAGCACAAATAAATTAGTTAGTTAGCAAAGGGTGCGAAACTTCGATTCGAGAAAAATCCGAGTTCAGTTTTACAAATACATTTGGACACACACCGTGATTGAAGGAACTAATTTCGATAATATTATGTGATAGCAATAGATGGGAACGGGTCAGTTGAAGGAGAGGAGATGAATATTGATTACAGTACCCTTGTGGTTACCGTACTCTTGGCAATGGATTGGTTATCGTCGTCTCTCTCATTTCCTGTTTCTCAATGCAGCTCCTCTTCCTTCGAACGCTGAAGTCGACGATCCCGCCGCACCTGAGCGAAAAGGAGATTATTTATTGATATAGTATCAGCAGATACAGATACAGATTAAAATTGCCTTCCTGAAAGCACATTGCCTCGATTTCAGGATAAACCTGTATCTGTTATTACTTTCGGCCTTCGGCGTATTACTTTCAGTTAGTTCCCGCACTCAGTAGCACTTGTTTAGAATAGTTTATCAAACTCTAACAGTATTCCTCCATCCTAATGCATTTCCTTCTCACCTCCTGCAGTGGCTGCCTTTGCTTTCTCCTCCAATTCCTTCTCCATCACCACTCTGCACTTGTAGTCGTAGCGAGGGAACGAGATCGTGCCTTCAAGAAATAATTGATTACACAAATGGATGCATTGATATCAGTGTAGACAACTCGGGACACGCCTCTCTTATTTCACAGTGCTCTCTCGCTGGTCAGACAGACGAGAGATCACACAAAATGAAGAGAGCGGAATGACGATTTGTCATCATTAATCGATATTCCTTGATTGATGTTGATCAATATTCATCCCATCTCTTCACTTACCAGGTACATAATCCTCTCTTGCCTTCACTTTGGGTAGTTTATCTTCCTTCTCTTTCTCATCTCTCATTGTTCCTCCCACACTCGACGTGCTCTCCGTCCGCCCTCCACGACGAATCTTACCGTCCAGACGGGCACCCGAACCCTACAAATCATTATTTGTTCTGTTTTATGGCTGTTTTAAAGATGTTGTGGGCCCAATGTTCTAGTGTCATTAATTACTCGATCACCAGCTGGCAATGTATATAGGTTGAAGCACACAAATCGCTGTTTCGATGCATGATTGTTGTAGGGAAAATAACGAAGAGATTTAGAGATTACTGACTCCGAACGCGGCGAATTTCTTGGTCGGTTCGGGCATCTCATCTTCCTCCTCCTCGTCAACTTCCATTGGAGGAGCCGCTGGCTGAAAATACGAGATTGTTAGAGACGTTCAGGACTAATCCATAATTAAAATCATGGTATTGAGTGGTGATCAAAGGTCTTATTTCCCAACAAACCTTCTCGATTCTCTGATTCTTCCTTCCCTCGTCCTCCGCCTTGTATCCTTCCACCTGCAAGAGAGGCGTTTCACCAATTGTTCGAAAACTCAACCATTACCGTCCGAACGATTTCATTGAGGATTCTGTCGATAAAAAATCATATTTTCGAAGTATCAATTATCAGTCAATCAATTACAATCTAATTAGAAATACTTTCTACTTACCTCATCAAACTCCAGATTGACGTCGCACTCGATGATGCATACCGAAGTGTCTGCAATAATTCATCGTATCAAATTTCACTCCCGATAATTTCATGTTTCACGGATACTACATCATCAATGGTCTCGGATGTTTCCCTAGTATAGCCCTTTTTAGAGTGGAAATTTATAAGAAAATCATCATACTCGGTTTGAGTTCCATAACGAGGAATTCGAGTGTCTGATCATTATATCTCACGGCGATTCGATCCTTTTCGGTGAGACACGCAAACTTGCGCAGCTCCACCTGCAATGGAATTCACTCATCCACTAGATCGCGTTATTTGTTTTCCCATTCATGTCTCGTCTAAATCATTTGTGAAATTCCTTCCCGTCTTTATAAGATCGGTGCAACACACATCTCCCGGGTACGAAATTTCCTAAATTTCAGAGATACGCCCCAATCGATCTTTGAACTCATTTCACTCACCTCAAGCATAGCTCTCATGTTGGTCACTTGGAGGAACTCGATATTCTGCGGTTTGAGACGAGCGAAAGTCGCCTTCGGAAGAGAGGCCGACTCAATCTGAACGAAGAACATTTTTTTAAAGATTAGAGATCGATTCACATTGACAAACTGATGTGTCTGCTAATATTGGAATTAGTAAATATTCAAAGACTGCCACGTACATTGAACTTGCAAAAAGAAACTCAATAAACGAGCAAAGATCAAATACCAAACTAACATTGATGATCTGTCCCTCATCGATTCTCAGCTGCTGCATGATCCATTGAGGCAGATACGCCTTTCCCTCCTACAATGTCATTTGTTGATTCTGGTATTTCAGAATTGGAGAAAATATACGGAATATCTGTGGATGAAGAACTTGATTCATCGCCAATGAACTACGCAAGCAAATCCATCCAAGTGTTTCATTTTTAACGACGAATATTAAGGTCTCGAGTTTCTCAAACTCGTCTTCTCACCTCAGCCGAAAACTCGAGCACTCCGCAGTGAGTCATCGATCCATTTCTCGTATTCGTCAGTTTGAACAGCATCGGATACCTGCAAGGACGAAGGAATTCATTGCAGATATTGTCAAGATATTTATGTAATTCCGAATTGCATAGCTAAACTTATCGAATCATGTTATCGCGTAACAATGAAGCAAAAATTCGCAAAGGGAAACTTTCAAATTAAAAACAAGAGAATGCTCACTGGATATTGAGTCGTATGAGAACATCGAGTGCCGAAGAGGGAAGAAGGATCTGCAGATGCGCAACTTTAGCGATATGCATGATGGCAGTATCTCATATCTGGACTACAGTAATCCTTCTCACCTTTCCACCGTAATTTATCTCATTGATCTTCGCTGCATCAGCACCTTCGTAGAAGGGAGCAGAGAACGCCTTCAATATAATCGGTGAATAAAAGTCAGAAATAATCCCATAGCAACTACGTAACATCATATTGAGATAGCTTATTTGAGAGCATTTGAAAGGGCTATGATTAGAAAGTGCTCATCACCAATCCACGGACTCGCAGCCTCAATCCTTCTCCAACAATACACATACCTTGATAGACTGTGCGAATCTGCCCATTCCCATTCCCATTCCAAATGGTATTCCGGGTCCTCCCATTCCTCCTCTCCCCATTCCATCTGCCAACCAGTTCATCATCTTGCTACACTCTGCAATAAAGAGGGCATCATTGATATTAAAACAATCGGAACAAGAGAGAAATATGGCCAATTCCCTTCCATTGTCCACACGACAACAACAGAACTTTCTCGAGTTGAAATCACAATTATCGCGTAGCTCTAATCTAATAGACTTTCTGTCCCCTCATGTGAACCTAACCTGATGAAGATCAAGGGAACGCTTCTTCCTGACACAAAATTTAAATTTTTCAATTGAGAATAAGCGTCTAAAATAGCGCTGAAATTCAAAATCATCACGAGTGACAATAATTCGCTCCGCGCTCTTCCGAACCACAACGCCTCATATTACGGTACTTTCCAAGGAAAGCACGATGATTACTCCCTCCCAAAGATACATTTCTTTCTCGGCACTTTTAACCATGTATATTTTGTTCAATTTTGTTCGTTCAACAACATCTTTATCTCTAAGAGCGACAGATAGGAGTATAGGGGGAATGAACACAGATAACCTCAGATGCCGGGTTCGTCTCAGCTGATTAACGGCGAGGAATCAGTTATTAAAATGGATGAAATGGTGATTGGAGGGAAAGAAAAGTTATTGAAATGGACAGATTGGGGAGAAATACGGCGTTTGTTGATTGTATAGTCATGAGAACAACTTGGGTGGAAATGGCCAGAATAGATAGGCTTATTGGAGGGATGAAACACGTTGGGAAATCAGGGTTATGAGAGAACAGAGAAATGGGCTGAATAACTTGAAAGAATAGAATGGGGCAATGCAAAGGAGGGGAGAACTGTAATTAAGGGATCCCGAATTATTGAGTGATCGACCTCCTTCCAGAGTACAGTACTCGGAGATACGGTAGGTCACCACTTTGACTACAAAAGCGTATTCAATAAGAGATTGCTAACTGAAGGGATTAGTAGCGATGCAATGGGTGAGAAGGGTGAAGGGGATAGACTAAATCCCAAGCAGATGCAACCTAACCAACTAGAAAGGAGGGGAAATACCATTCCGGGAAGAGATAATAACCAATCACCAAATGAGCGTGTACTAACCAAACAAGAAACAACGATAGAACAACGACTTCGAGGTGAATAAAATAATGAATTATAAGCAATACAGAGAATAATCATCCATAGGTAAAGGCGGAAAATATCCCCGAACACACGAAATACACACAAATTGCGAGTAAAACAGTCAAAAATAAACGAGCAACGAAAAAGGGAACACAGTGAGACACAATTATGGAAGCTGCAGAAATGTTTAGTTCAAGTTATCTGAGTTTTATTGTTTTTTTTTGTGTTTGTTCAAGCTTTCTGTTCGACTATCACTACGAGACTAACCAATCTAGAGAAGAAATCGAGAAACCAATCAATAGCGAAAACGATAAAGTGATAGAAGGAAAAGCGAGAAAAGGGAGATAGGGAGAAGGTAGGGGAAGGGAGTGGATACGATATTCAAGAGGGAATCAAGGTGAATCGCCTTTTCATCAGGAGCAGCTGCTGATGGAAGGGGAAGAAGTGGGCGGAGTCAATCGGAGATTCCCTCCTCCGAGTATGCTCCTCCATTGAAGGCATCACTATCGTCGTCCGAGATCTCCGTGCCTGATAAATATTTATAAGATGACAATCGGCCACCCAGCACTGTATCACAAATTAGCTGAAACACAGCTCAACCTGTTTGGAAAATTCGATTTTCACTCCTCTACTCACCATAATATCGATCTCCAAAGTTGCCCATTCCAGGAAGGACGTGGAATTGCTCGTTGAGAGACGGATCCACTGCAGTCGTCACGAGACGAACCTGTGAGATTGAGGTTATGATGCGATGATGAATTAGTTTAGTTTTCGTTGTATTCGCCACTGGTCTCTTGGTTACTTCACAAAAATAAAAACTGCTCTAGCTAATGGCCAGTGGCTATTTGGTAGGGGGCTTGTTTTCTTTGTTTAAGCTAATGAATGAACACCATGAGCGTGCTCACCTTGGGGAATGCATATGCGAGTGCGTGCACTCCTGGTTCAGCCATGAGAAGGGATAGAATGGATATATTCTCCTCAGGAACATCATGATCAACCAGAATACGAATGGCCATCATTGCTGCTGCTCCTGAGAAGATGATTGATTAGTCCATTTATGATATTATGTTCATTGAGATTGAGCACTCATTAATCTCCACAGATGCATTTGCCTGATATTACATGAATGAATTCCAATCTGACTGGTCGAACCACTCACATGCGCAGTATTTTTACTCAATAATATCACACCATTGATACAATAATTTCGATTATCCGTCCCATATCAGACCTCCCCCCCCCCCCCCTTACCAGATGCGACAGTCGCATCGAGTAGCAGCACCTTATACTTGTGAATGTCCTTCGGAAGACGGAGATAGTACAGCTCCGGCTCAAGAGTCTGCAAGTTAATCCAATCATTGTAACATTTTGATATGTCCATGAATCATCAATCAGCCTGTAGCACCACGAGTTTGATTCTATCAGAACTCCCCTTCTCAATCTTTTCTCTTCTTCTCTCATGTGTAAACCCCCCCCATGCTCTCGTTACAAAAAGCGTCTTTCTGAGTACCCTTTCCCCCCTTCCTCTCTCTCTAGTTCTCTCACTGTTCCAAATAATCAATCGATACTTCTGGTCATTATCAGTTCAAGACCTCTGGTCCTTCCCCTTCCCTTATCATTCTATCATTCATTACTACCCCTTGTCCATCTCTTCCTTTCGTCTCCCTATCAGTGGCCTTCTCTTCCCTCCCATTTCTGCCCTCTCTCTTTCCCCTTCTCCCTTCCAATGAATGAAACGCCACCCGACGACATTTTTCAAATCAATCATCGTATTATCCCATCTGTCTCCATTTCCTATTCTATTCTACTCAACTTTTCAATTTCGAAACCGTAATCCTCTCCAAGCTTCTTATCTATCTCGTATATCTATCCGACTCTTCTCTACCGTTTTAATTCTCATTCAATTTCACCCAGTTGCATTCTTGCATCACCCACACTATAACTCCGCCGCTGCACGATTGTGTTCGATATCGTACTTCCTTTTGGTGCAAATCAAAGTGTAACCTTATCATTAGTCTGGATGAGGATCTTTCCCATCTTACAATCCTTGACGACACTTCTCAATGAGTTCTCCATTGTCTCTCCTGCTCTCATAATGGCAACTCCACAGATTTCTCCATCCATTCGACGTCCCACCACACTGAAAGAAGGGAAGGATACGGTAGAGAAGTACGGTAGAAAGGAGGAGAGATACATCCATCCACCAATCAGTAAGTAACTTTTCAGTGCTCACTCAACTTAGAGAAATGCCCGCATGTGAATCATCCAATAGTTTTTTTACCCCTACAATGCAAAAACAACTAGGCGAAATGTAGGAGCGCTTATGATTCTCCCGAATTCCATATTTTAAAGAATCAATAATAATGCTCTGCTAACCTGACACCAGGAGTGACTTCCACATGAACTTCCTTATGGGGCATGAAATTGAGTGTCTCCTCGATGAGAATTCTCATTAGACGCTCAGAGTAGAACACCAACTCGTCCCTGAACCAATTTGATACTTAAAATGGAACAATCAATTATGTCATCGATAAAAATATTGTGCTTCGTAACAAAATCGGAACTTTGTTTTGGATACTTTATTCACCCTCCCTATGAAACTTCAACCCACCTTTTCGTCTCCTTGTTTCGTATGAACGTGTGTAGGCCCAGCACCTGAATTTAGCCAAATATTTTCAAGCGACCAGAGTGTTTTAGGGTTTACAAAACAATGATAAGGCTGGAATCAATCACAAAAAGAAGTATAATAGTAACCTGTGGTGTCTGCTTGACGATATGGAGTGATTCGGGTAGTTCATTGGGAGTCTCCGATGTGAGAAGAGAAGCACGTTGTTGATGTAGTCCATTCTCGCCCCCTCCACACGCATTGTAGCCTGAATGTGAAAGTGGAGGATCATACTCTACAGCGCATAATTCCAAAATAAGAATTTTTTAAACCCCGATGCATTCGCGCACCACAAGTTTCACAAACTTCCAATATAATGCAGGGAGCAATTGGAACGAGTTACTTGCCATAATCAGAAAACAAAAGGGAATAACGCGAAATGGTTTCACTAATTCAATAAAATGGGGGACCAGGACCTCTGCTCGACAGTTCCGTCTTGACTCTCTTGACGATTAGATCAATGGCGACAAAGTTATCTCCTCCTCGAGGAACGATTATGTCTGCCACTTTCGTACCTGAGCATTTAAACTGATTAGCGGCATTACACCTTCTATTTACTCATCTAAAACACAGGAAAAATATCTCATTGCTAAATGAAAGATGAAACACTGAAATAGCTACACTCCTTCAATGTACTATCCTCCACCTGCTCCTCCAACTCACCAGGTGCAATGAAAGTGTCGAAGGCAGGTTTGACGAATCGTAGATATTGATCGAGTACTCCCTTCGTGTCTCTTCCTCTCTCTGAGATATCACGAGCCAATCGACGGGCTAGACGAGTATCCGCGTCTGTGTCCACGAAGACCTTAAGGAACACATGATTAGAGACCTCATGAGCAATCAATAAACACATCTCAATGCCAGAAATAAGCAATGGATAGACTATTGATGCATTCCCTCCTATATTTGATTGATCTCACACAATAAATCTAATAACACAATCGGGATGGATTATGGTACATGGATCGCTTTTTTTCTGCAACCACTTTTTAACGAGTCGTTCTATGACTCTTCGATGACACTAAACCATCGCACAAACTATCGATTGAATGGGAGCGAAAGGGAGAACGAATCATAAAAGGAAGCAATCCATTGTGATCGTCGATACACACTCGTCATTCCGATAAACATGCAATAACTTGGGAAGAGACCACCACAACAGTAAGATGGTATCTCGTGTCTCATAGATCAACACGAGACATATAATGAATATGATCTTTCCTCAAGGCTGCGCCATTCTACCGAGTAATCATCATCTCACCTTCATATCCATCATCTCGTTAATATCCTCTCGATGGAATGCGAGAATTCCCTCGAAGATGAGCACATCCGCACCGTACATCGTCTAAAATGACAGAACTCAGATTGATCAACAGAAACTCGTACCACTCATCAACTGACGCGTTTAGAGGCCAATTTAAAGAACAAAATATCACTCAACATATCTGTGTTTCAAGTATTCTACATACATATACAATAAACCTTCGTGTTACTGAAAACAACTTCGAGAGAGTAATACATACCTTAGCATTGGAACTGCGTGAGTGGGTGTTGAAGTCGTAGACAGGCACCTACAAGCGGGGAGGAGTTACAGTAACCAATCGATTGGCTACCGTACCTCGACACTCTTGCCCTCCTTGAGTCTCGCGAGGACATCCTTCAGTAGATCAAAATCGAATGCATCAGGATGATCAAAGTTGAAATTTGACTCATGAGCGCGTTTCTTCTCCTCTTCATTCAATACCTCAAATAGTCAGATATAAGACAGAGATCAAATTCTCCTTATCATCCCCTCTTCCGTTCCATCCCAAAATACCCCATTCCACGGGGTTTCCTTGTCACACGTTCCTAAACATGATGAGAGGGTGTCCCCTCTGTTTCTTCATCTGTTGACCCTTCTCCTTCTCCATTTCATCACTTTTCCCTTCTCTTCTCTCCACGCAACAAAGTGCCTCTGTCCTCTCTCTTTTTCATCTGGTCCTTCAGATGTCTTCTTCTTTCTCCTTCTCTTTTCTTCTCTCTTCCTTTCCTCTAATCCCCCTCTCTCTTCTTCTCTACTTCGAGAGAACGAGTAAAGACAAGAGATTCATCCCAACTGTTGAGGGTGGACGAACTACCCCATCAATCCCCCGTGTCATCCCCCTTCTTTCTATTTCCGATCTCTCTCTCTCTCTCTCTTTGCTTCTCTCTTGTGACCGAGTAACGATCACTTTCACGCTAAAGAATCGGAGAATCATTTAGCCAATCCCCTCTCTCAATCACATACGGAAACACTCTAAACGAGAATGCTAACTATGAACGGAAAGGGGCAAAAAGTAAGGGCTGGTCAAACTCCCCCGATCAACGAAATCCCATTCAATCGCCAGATCGATTGACACATAAAATGGGGAAATGATCGACCAGAAGTGTCGTCGTTACGTCAATAGAATTGAATCAGCCGACAACTGAGAGAGATGAGGAAATCCCCCTCTGACACGAGGACTAGCACGGATTGGAAGAGATAAGGAGAGGAAGAGTACCTTGTAGAAAGAATCCATCGATAATATCGTCACCCATGGAACCTCCAGACGCTCGATAATTGCTTCGGCTACCTGAAATTAATTGTGAATCATGTGTCTATCATAGATATCATTCTAAGAAAAAACAGGGATGATAAACAATGATAATAACTAACGGTAGTCTTTCCACTGGCGGATCCTCCACAGATTCCGATCACAAATGGTTTCTTCATCGTTTGTCCACCTCTGTCGTACCATGGCGGACGTCCCTTTGTGTAGATTCGCTGGAGAGATCTCATCTTTGAATCAATCACAAAGTTAAATACCGTACCCGTCCAGTCTTGGTCGTCATAATCTGATTATCTCCCTTACTGCCGGAGAGTGTTCGCAGTCTTCTTCGTGCTGCGGGAGGAGAAGGAGATCGCTGATCATTCTCTACGAGCTCGTTTACGGACGAGCCCGATGAGTTGTAGTACGACGGCACCTAAACGGGTTCCCCATTCAAAGAGGAAGAAGAGGACAAAACGAGAAAAGGAGCGAAGAGGGCATTTCCGTTCTCATCGCCCCCTAATGACGATGCAATGCCAAAAACAAAACAACGCCCTGGTGCAGGGGCGGAGGAGGGAGGGGATTGCCTACTGATAAGTGATCGAGATAATTATACCTCCTCGATCTTGACACCTTTCTTCACCTCCCCATCGCCCGCACTTCCGTTCTTCTTACCCATGTTTAGAGGATTTGACGAATACCTACAATATCCGGTTTTAGTCACACGTTCACTACCGAAAAAAAAAAGGGAAACTGGTTAACAAAGAATAAAAACTATGGAAAACTGAAACTTTTTATGGAAGCTTCAGTGAAAACGTGCGAAGTCCACGAAAATAGAGAAAATTTGAAATTTTTCGTTTGCCTGAGTGCCATACGGTAGTTGTTCAATGTGTCACTTCTTTTCGCGCGCAGTCAGTTTTTTTTTCAGTCAGTGCTACTCTCGCGAAGATTTTACCAGTTACTTGGAGCGATTAGCCGTCACGCCCGGTCACGAGTTGTCTACCAATGTTGTCACGGAAGGCGAGCGACCACGATCAACAGGCTTCGAGGAGGTAAGGATACACTTGGGACTTATTCTTTTTTTATCGCGAACAAATGGAACACGTGAGAGACGGGAGCGCGCGCGTTTCAAACACATACTAGAGCTGCTGTCGGCTATTTTGCTCAATGGGCGGCGTTTCCACGACGTGAACGACACTACCAGTAAACAATTACAAATGCAGCCAATCTGAAGGAGAAAAAAAAGAGAGTGGGAGAATTGGTTGAGATGTCGATTGAGTCTCGTGCAAAGTGCACGCTCGTGCCGCCTTTTTGAGTCGATGCGGATTAGCAGTTCCTTCGCGTTATTCTTTATCATCTTTTATATTCCTTCGGTCAATAGTACGATTGAATCGATATAATTGAGGATGGAGTCACCGTACGCATCGCATGCCTCTGCTGTCGCACGCATTCTCAAGACATTCAGACCCCAAGATTACGGTCAGATTGAACTCTCTGACATTCTTCCTTTAATATAAGTTGATTTAGGTCTGCACCCGCTATTCCTTCTTCAGAACTTCACTCAGATGAAGGGATGCGGCTGCAAAGTGCCCAGACCCGTGAGTAATTTACTACTGTCTAACTTCTCATCTTTCATTCTTGGATCTCGTTAAATCCAGATTCTCCTCAATCTTCTCAAAGCGTTCGGAAATATTCCCACCGTGTCGAATGATGAAGTTGGTCAGTAATCCTTTCATTTAGCATTATCTAATTAGTTATACTTTCTTATCAGCGAAAAGATCGGGTTTTCTCATTAGATGGAACGTGATGATCTTTCCATGGCATTATTCTTAATGTTACTAGGTATCGGTCTCGATAGTTGTGTCGTTCCTCTTCGTCATCCTGGTCTCAAACTAGTGCAGACCACTGACTTCTTCTATCCTCTCGTTGATGATCCCTATATTATGGTACGTGATTGTTCAATTCAATCTTACTACTCCCTATGTTTTTCAGTCTATAAATATACTTGTTTTGCAGGGAAGAATCACTGCTGCAAACGTTCTCTCCGATCTCTATGCAATGGGAGTATCAGAGTGTGACAACATGCTGGTTTGTACTTTATTATCTAGAAATGTCTCCACAATTTGATTGCCTTTGGTTCAATCGATTAAACTCTAATCAAACGATGATTCAAGCTCTCAAATTAAGAAATTAAATAAATCAGATGCTTCTGGGAGTGTGCAATGACTTCAACGATGTCGAGAGGGACGTCATCGTCAAGGAATTCATTAAGGGATTCAAGGTAAGTTAATTAGTCCTATTGATTGAAATGGGAATGCTGCAGAATTCCCAGTGGAGAATATTTTTTGCTGAATAGTATTAGTAATCGCCGATATGGCCGAGTGGTGTAAGGCGCTGCCGATCATTCGAAGGGTACCGAGTTCAATCCCCGCCGATACCAACCAAGCCCTCTATCCCTCCGGGGTCGGTTAAATTGGTAGTGACCCCGGTTGCGAAAGGAAACCTACCCTAGAAGCGTTGGACCGCAGGGTATTGTAGTCCGTCTAACAGCTGGCCTTACCGGCGGGTCCCACCTAGCGTTGTCTTATGACTGTAAAATCGCTTGACGTGGATACACCTTTTACTTTTACCTTAGTATTAGTAATGCAACTTAAATAGTTCGATCAATAATCATCGATTACGGTATAATCTTTAGGACACAGCAGCACAGGCAGGTACTGAAGTGAGAGGAGGACAGACTGTCAAGTGCCCCTGGCTGCTTCTTGGTTAGTCTAGTTTTAATTTGAATTGTCTGTCATAATGATAGGGGTTCTCAGTTCGATAGAAGTAATTTGCTTGAAACTTGAATTATCACACTAAGAATTACTTAATCTTCATTTGATTTTTTTAGTCCGAAAAAAAAGAAACTTTGTTATAATATATTTGCAGGTGGAGTGGCGACTTCGGTGTGCACTGACCGTGAGATTCTGAAGGTGGACAGAGCAAAGGCAGGAGATGTAATCATTCTGACGAAACCTCTCGGAGGACAGGTTAGTTAAATTTATTTTATTAAAAATAGAACTGTTCGGGATAGTAACAGTTGATGAATTTACGGTCTAACGTGTAAAAAAGTCAATTTCATTCTTTCGTGAATTGAATTCTATTCCCAATATTTTTATGTTTCAGGTATCAGTGAATTCGTACGAATGGCTTCAGACAAACAATGGAAGAGTGAAGGAACTCCATCTTGATCCGAAGAAGATCCTACGGTAAGCCACGTGTATTCAGATTCTTCTTCTTTTCTATATTTATCCCCTTTGTCTTCTCTATTCTTCGTACGAACCAATAGATAGTTAGCACGTGAAAATAATAATTACTCTGTTCGTCATTTGTTATTCCACCGATTAAGCTCTTCTTTTTCTTGCAGTGCCGCTCAACAGGCCATGGAACAGATGTGCAGACTGAACAGAAATGCTGCCATGTAAGCATTTGATCTTTGATCTCTACTAGAAATATTCTAATATCATCTCCGGGTAGAATTTTAGTACATGAAGAGAGCAATTAATTATTGTCTCACATTATACTAATTCAATTGCCCTTTTTCAGTCTTGCTCGTAAGTACAGAGCCCACGCGTGCACGGATGTCACTGGATTCGGAATTCTCGGTGGGTTGGAGTTTCAAGATTTCCTAAATAGCTTGGGCAAAAATTTGGTGCTGTCTAGTAAACACAAATCAGAAAGTTATGATTGTCAGATTTTTTTTTGCGACGGAAAATGATAAATTAACTTTGTTTGTCAGGTCACGCCGACAATCTCGCTCGTGTTCAGAAGAACAAAGTAAAATTCGTCATTGATTCTCTTCCTGTTATCGAGTATACGGAAGAGATTGCAAGAGCCATGAATGGAAATGGATTCAATCTCTTCGGTGGAACCAGTGCGGAGACTAGTGGAGGTGAATTGGAAGATATGCGTTAGCATGAATTGTCATATGACTAGGCCGAATCAAATTTAAAAATACTTAGCACAAAGTGCGTATGTTACTTTAAAGTTATAATAGTAATATTCTTTATGTTATTTCGATGAAATAACGGTATAATCAATGCAAACATTTTTTTCTATCATATTATCATTAATGTTCATTTTGTTAAATAATTAATCTTGCAGGCCTTCTTGTCGTTCTTCCTGAAGAAAGAGCGGAGGATTTCCGTGCTGAACTGGAAAGTGTCGATGGATTCCCCACTTTCCTCATTGGTCAGTTTTCATTGATGTGATTCAGGGGTCAATTATTACGTTAATTTTTACTTACCGTACCCGCCTCTTCTGATTTTGGACATAACACAAATAGAGGTAAAAATGGTAAAAGTTTGAGTCTTTTTCAAAATGTGCCAGTCTTTTCGCCATTGGAGTGAAATACGTACCTGCCTGAAACAATTGATTTTACCTAGGTAATTGATCCCTGGAGTGATTACAGTAATGGCACACGTAAAACTCCGCTCTTTTCCATATCATTTTGGAAAAAAAATATATCGCGAGGGTGTTGAATGTGAATGTCAAATTGCTAAACCATCTAATCATTCAGGTCACGTGATCGAAGCGGAGCCGGGAACGCCGAGCAATGCAGAGATCAATCATCGTTACACGGTCGTTCCCGTTCCATCGCAGATTCATTCATCTGCTATCATGATCAACCAGTAGATTATCGATTGATTCATTCATTCAATCGATTGACCCTTCGAGGTATAGAATATCCCTGTTCCATGTTTCCCTCCATCCCTACTTGTGAATCTGCCCTAATTTGAGAAGTTGAAAAGGCTGCTACCTCATTCGATTGGCAACTCCCTCCCTCCCCCCCACCTCAGAAGTGCTTGTATCCCCATAGTATTTATTGATTTTCTGTTTTCTTGTTTTTGT
Source organism: Pristionchus arcanus (assembly GCA_900490705.1). NCBI lineage: Eukaryota > Metazoa > Nematoda > Chromadorea > Rhabditida > Neodiplogasteridae > Pristionchus > Pristionchus arcanus. The sequence continues at coordinate 85,751 of LS487422.1, forward strand.
TAACTCACCTCCCCCCTCCCCCTCCCACATCCTCCCGTTGTCTTCCGCTGTTCTAAAACACTGCGCTAGATATTGATTTCGACCTCGATCGATTTGCTCGTTTCCATACCTCGACATACTGCACTACCGTATCCATCCCCTACAGTATCCAGCATAGTTGCCAATTCGGCCCCCTCCTCCTCATTGATTTTCTCTTCTCTCATTCAGTTGCCAATTGTTTCTCAGTCATTTTGTTTCTGTAGATAACGAGTCGCGATGCTTTATGCTTCCCCCTCTTCATTCTACACTTCTCTCAATCTTGGTAACCGTGCTATCGCGAGCTTGTCAATACTCATTATTGTCTCACCCGTTTGATCTACCTTCTGTCCCGGCCTACTTATTATGTTAATCATACATTGAACAACTTTGTTGTATTTTCAAAAAATAGTTTTTATTAGACTTTGCAACTCGAATGTTTTTAAGAGTAAAGTGAATCTAATGAAATAAAGAATTCTTTGAGGTGGGGATGGAATACTCGATGAGAGGAGACACCTTTAATCAATAATAATACAAAGAATGTGCGTTCCGCTCATATTTCCAAATGACGCGCGATTAACGGGTAGGATAATGGTAGAAGAAATCAATAAATACAGGACAAGTCCGATTCCTTTAGGAAGGAATAATCCCAATTTGGGATCCACTAGACTGGGATAATAAACGGGTGAAAGAAAATTATTGGAAATTAATAATAAAACTGTAATCATTAATTGACGGGAGAGTGCAAATAAACTCGTGGTGGGTACAAATACAAAGTGAGGTCGAATTCCGAATAAAAAAGACGTGAACAAATCATTCATAGCTGAAACAAACGAAATAAAAATTTGTCTAAAATATATTAGATAGAATCATATGGGAGAAGAGGGGAAGGCAAGAGATGGGAGTATTAATTCATTCTGCTTCCCGCTCAATCATCCAATGTTATGCACTCCTCTGTTATCTTCTGCAATTAGATACACATTATATTTCATATCTCTTCAAATTTAACCCACCTTAGCAGGTGCAGCTGCGGGTGTTCCATTGCCCGTCTTAGGATGCGTCTTCGTCAAATGCTCCTGCAAAGATCAAAGATCAGCCTCATTCAATCGAACATACATAATAAATAGTGTCTATCATCTCCTGCTTACCTCAAGTTTCTGATAGCTCTGACACTTGAATGAGCATACATCGCATGAGTACATTATCTCAGCACTGCACAATTTCACTTGATGGTCGGCTACCAGATGCTGCAGCATATTGAACGCGTATTGCTGTAATGGTAGACAATTACTGTGAGATAATGTATCAACCACATCAATTAGCGCTCCCATGTTTTCCAAATGACTTCTGAATGTAATCTGATCTTACTTTTGAGCACAATTTGCATCGTCCTCCATCCTCCTTCTTCTGGGCCTTGGCTAATAGATCGGAAGTGACCAAACCGTGAGACATGACCAGATGTCTCTCAAGACCTTCGTACGTCCAGAATCTGAATACCATTCAATTGAACTCTCCATCCCTCATCCCTCCTCCTCACCTATCTCTGCATCGACTGCATGCAAGAGGCGCTCCTTGCTGCATATCAGCCGAGCTCTTCTGCTTCAATTGACGATGTTGAGACTGAAATGACATTATTAGACTCGAGAAATAACTTCTAATCACTTCTACATCTTTCCAAGTGTAATCATACCTGTAGATGTACGAGATAGCTGTCCTTGTCCCTTTGTGCATTATCACATATCTCACAGATGAGTCCTCCACTGGATGAAGTGGTTGCTCCTCCACTGGGAGTGGCCACTGGACGAGAGACGACGGGAGATGAAGTGGGCGTCGCCTGATGCATTAATATTCTTTTATTTACAAAAGCGTTTCCAACCAATCGTAGTAAAGATTTTTTCCCTAACATTGTTGAACACTGTGAAACCGTGGATTTACACAGTTAGTTTGTCACTAATAAATGTGTATCTCACCTTTCCATTCTGTTGATTCTGCAGTTTTGCAGCAGCCAATAGATTGGCTGCAGCTTGGGCCTGCTGGTGCTGCTGCGCCTGGAACTGCATCTTCTGCTGCAGGGCCTTCTGAAGGAGGGCTGCATTCGCTGCATTGATCGGATTCTGCTGCTGACGGGCTGCTGCAAGGGAATAACTTCAGTTTGTGATCGATGGTGACTACCGTAATCTCGTTCCCTTCCCACTCACCGGCTCCGGCCTTGCTCTGCTGCAGATGCTGTTGCATGGCAGCAATGAGTGCATTCTGCTGTCGGGGGGAATTGGCCATGGACGCTAGGGTCTGCTGTGCAGCCTGCTGCTGCTGCAGCATCAACTGACGCTGAAGACGCTGCTGCTGCAGAATCTGATGATATCACTCATCATTCCAACTCGAAGACTGATTACTCACCACTTGCTGCTGCTGTTGCTGGTGTTGATGTTGCAGTTGAGCATTCTGTAGATGGGAGGTCATTCCGGCCCTTGCCTGCTGTGCAGCCAACAATCGGGCGTTCGTCTGAGGAGCGGCTGCAGCCAATTGGGCTGCACGAGCCTGTTTGAGCTGCAAGAATGGAGGGTTATTGAGAGAGAAGGGCATGGACAGGAATTGACCCAAGCATAAGCAAATGTCCACACCGACAACCAAATAAAAGATCAAAAGAATCAAGTATTGGAGACACGCGATACAATCACGATGACTCAACCTATCGACGGTGTTCTACTCAGAGGGAGAAAAGAAGGACGTATTCGCACCCAACTTTCCATAACCATTCTAATCAGAGCGATTCAGTCCCTCTCTCCTCCCTTCCTCTCTTGGGTAGATCAAGTGGGACAACGAATAAGCGATAAGCATGCCTGTTGTTGTTGTGCAACCTGTTGCTGAGCGAGAATCGTCGGATCAACGGGAGGTTTGTCCCATAGCCATCGATTGATGTGAGACATGTCATCCGGATTCTGAAATAATATCATTGTTTAAAATATGTACTGTATTCTACAACTGGAAACATGGATCCCACTTGCGGATACGCGGACGACGCGTCCGGACAATCGCCGATAAATGAAATTTGTGAATTTCACTTACAACACCCCCGTTACAAGAAAAAATCAATGTATTTTCAAATTTCATAAAACCAAACATCTTAGACATTTTCAAAATATTAGTAATCCCCACAAGTAAGATATCTAATTTAGTCAAATTTGCACTTCCACACGAGACTGCCCTCTCTCTCCGTACATGTACTTTTGAAGCCCCGCCCCTTGGCATCAATATTTGATGAACGGAAAGATTTATTATAGCATGTCTGTATTTTACTGTATGATATCTCCTGCTATGCTCACCTTGGGACTCATAATGTGTCGTAGTCGATGGAAATCTCTCTTGCACATCTTGAAATGTGCTTCTCTCTGTCCCTTCAATTGGAAGTCCTCATCACAGATATGGCATGGATTACGAAGAGGAGGTTCCTCCTTAGTGGGAATCACGTAGTGAGCCTCCCTGTAATGATGGCATTAGGAGGTGAGGACATAACTGGAGCAATCCATACTCATTTTCTACTTCGATTCTACATTGCGACAATTTTCAATCGATTCATGGAAATAAAAAATATCATACATGAGCATTTACAAAATAAGAAAGAATATATTAGGCATAATTCAACGTACACATAGTGGTTGACCATTCTGCTTTCATTCGTATCGAATTCAGGGCACATCGTACACTGATACTTCTTCCCGTCGAAATGAGGAGTCGATCGATGCTTGATCATTATGATACGAGACTCCGTCTTGAATCCGCACAACTGGAAAGGAGTCAGTTCGTGATGCATAGATGCTACCGTACACTTCAATGCTATTTGTATGCACATTTTGTAGTTTCATGCAATCTCAGTGCTACTGATAACAACTACCCGTGAGTGTCGAGAAAAAATCGAGAGGAGGAGAAAGAATAGAGGAGCGAAAGATCAAACTTACATGGCATGAAATCTGCTTCAATTTGTATGGTTCATTCTTCTTCTTGAGTGATTCCCATACTGGTTTCAATTGAGCTGCCACCTGGAATTAAGAATTTTGTATATGAGATATGGAGAAAAACACAGTTTGCCACTCCAAGATTCCCATCCCAAACCATCTTCCCCTCTGAAACCCCTCTTTACCTGCTTGTAAGTATCGATGTTCTTGGGCACCTCAGGCAGATTGCGTGCGTGCACAATGTCACAGTACGTAGCCTCCTGAAATTTGGATACTCAGAACATAACACAAACATATTCAAAATCATCCACGTTTAACCATTTTTCGCTGAGACATTTGATAATTTCATCGCACACATACCTGAACTAGATCCTGTCCAATATCCATCAACAACTTCGTCATATGAGGAGCACCGAAGTTCTGTTTTAGCATCTGTCTCTCCTTCTTCTCATTCTCACTCAATTTCGGCTTCTCATCGGGGAACATTCGCTGAATCACCTGAAGCGAGGAAGTATGAATACTATGAAGCGGAACGACTTGACCAAATGGATAATAAATACAGTTAAAGTCATACCTTCTGCAATGGATGATCAGGGTCGTGTTCAATGAGGAGATCGACAACTTGCGATGGAGGGAATGAGATCGTATTGGGAAGAACCAATTGCTTCTCCAGAATCAACTTGCGAACTGACAGAGGCTCACGTTGCACCTGAATTGCGTTGATTGAATTTATGATCTCCTCATACCATATCTTTTTTGCACATCTAAACAACTGGAACTACTTCAATACCCATAATTTCACATTGCCAGATTGTACGGTACCAACAAGGAACTTTCGTGTTCCAGATAACGATCAAATTGACCGACCACAGAAAAGTTCAATTGGAAAATTTCGCCTGTCTTCCCTTACCTGTATATTGATTGCAGCGAGAAGTGCGTCAAGCACTTTCCTATCCACATTCTCATTCTTCTCCATGGCTGAATCAACGTATTCTTCCAATTTATTGAGAAGAGCTCCACTGCTCGTCAATTCGGGTTCCTTCTTCCCTGACTCAAAGTGAACACAATTACATAAACTCTCTTAACTTTCCTCAACATGCTCTCACAGAGATGTTCGGTATATCAAAAAATGTATCCAATGGAAAACGACTCCTATAAAAGAAAGGTAAAATGGTAATACCTTCTCGTCCTTCTTGACATCCTTCACGTCAGGAAGTTCCACTTCTTTCTTCGGTTCAACAGGTTTATCATCAACCTGCAAACTCGAATATGATTTTTTGCCGTGTTTTTTGTTTTGTGTATCGACCTTTTCACGTGAATTCCCTGTGGATTGAAAGACAGAGAACTGCACCCCTTCCAAGTACAGCTTCTTCCTTTTAGCAACGACCCCTTTCTGTTCTAGACATTTCCACCCACTCTCTCTCTTCTTTCTACCTTCCCTCTATTATGACAGTCGTATCTCTAGACTCTCTTCATTTCATGTGCTATCTCGCGTCCGCTCTCTCCACTCTACACACACTCTCACTCGATCTGGTGAGGCCGCGAGCGGACCGATCGATAATCCACTCTCTCCCTCCTCCTTTCTCCTCTCCCTCTTTTCCCCTACCCGAAGGGGTAAAGGACGTGTAAGAAGGAGAAGGAGAAGAAGAGGAGGGGAAATATGAGAACGCGCCAAAAATATGCGATCATGACCAGAGGGGGAATATATTTTAAAAAATCGAGTTCCTTCCAAATGATATTACACCGAAAAGATAGAAGATAAATAAAGACGAAGAGATGAGAAAGAGAACTATCAGAAGACAGGAATATTGTAATAATAAATAAAGATAACTGACAATCTTGACATCGGGATCATCGGGGACGGGAGAAGGCTGTTCTACTGGTTTCGATGGACTTGGCTCATCATTCATTGATTCATCTTCACCGTCCGTCTTCGACTTTTTCGTCGGAGGTTCATCGGGTACGGCGGAATCTGAAAATGATAAATATTGACTTGATCAACATGGTAAAAATTACCTTCGCTGGGGCGTTTCGTAGGTACTTCCCCATTTTGCTGTTCTGCCTCTACTCCATTCTTCTCCACAGAAACACCGTTCTGATCAGCGGGCTAGAAAGATAGAAAATATAAATAATTATACGGAAAGAAGAAGATTGATCTACCTTGACGCCGTTCTGGTGGCCATTTTCCGCGGCTATAACATCGTCTCCTGACATTTCAGTCATAGGTTTTGATTTGGTCGACGGTGTCACTCACAACGACAATCCGTCGCTTCTGAGTCTGTAAAACACGGTAATAAGCTGTGAAAACAAGGAAATGCAACGTCAGGCGGATTAAGCGAAAGATGATTCAAGAGTGAACAATAAGTATCGATTAGGCGGGAAAGCAGTTTCGTAAATTTCGCAACAAATTGCTCATCCGAAGTCAAACGTCAAAGAACAACCAACTTTTTCACACACTTCGTCGAAAAAATGTAAGAGAAATATAAAAAACGACCGGTTTTGCGAAAAATAGAGAAAATAAGTGAAATTCACAAATTTCATTTATCCGCGATTGTCCGGACGCGTCGTCCGCGTATCCGCTTCAGACGCGGAAAGCGGATATACAGCCACGCAGCCTGCATTTGAACAGAGAAGAGAGAGAGCGAGAGAGTAGGGAGAGAGAGGAGAGACGCGCCGATACTCAGCTCCGCGCGTGACGTCACGAGCGGGCGGCCACTCGCCCCAAGTGGGCGGAGTCAAAGGACCACAGTGAGGAGGAACGCGGAATCTCACCCTAAAGTGGCCTTTCCGGCTATACGCAAGGTCATATAGGGCAAGAGGGAGTACGGTAGGATAGTAAGACTGTTCCTTAAGATAATCCTTGAACTATGTGGGTGGTCTTGGTATATTCTATGGTGCCAATGATGATGATAGATCCAGAGTGACTAATCAGAAGAAATGGGTTCGATTGAGGGGAGAAAGCACCGATAAAAGTACCGTAACTTCCCCCAAAATTTACGAAGGGAAATATCACATGCCAAACATTTCTACGCTACGTAGAGAGCACAAAGTAATTTCGATTTTTTTTTTGGAAGATGGGTACGTACTGGTGATCAGTTGAGAAAATTCCAAGGATATCCGGATACCATACTGGATGAATCCAACTGAGATCGGGCTGCTTGATTTTCAGCAGTAGATCGGATGCCCAAAAGGGAGAGATATGGGGGGTTCTTCGTAGGTTACCATACACATGAATGGCCTACTCATCCTACATGGTGCCAAGTGATCGTACATTCGGAATGTCAAGTTTATTTTCCTCGAAACATTGAAGGATACGGTAGAATTATGTACATTGTAGAGAGATCAAACTGTTCGTGAACTGTTCATTCCACAAGGAAGAACAGTAAAAAAAGAGTTCACAGCAACTAGAACCATAAGATACGGTAGAACTAATGAATAAATACAAATACGGGCAAAGCCTACTCAATGTCAGAACTGAAAACGTTGATAACGTGGAAATGCGAAACAGGGGCCTCTCAAAAACACCTGTCGTTTGTACTTTAACTTCTAGGAATACGATTCAACCATAAATTCAGTGTAAGTGAGGCTAGATAAATCGTAAAGATACCGAATGAACGATTATCACGAAGATACGGTATTTGTGATAGATTACATGGATATTGACTCTCTGGGCGTGTCTACACTCATATTGTCTTCCATTTCTTCGCTGTACTTGATGAGTAGTTTATGGGCTCTCAACAATGATTCTCTGATGTCCTCAATCTCCCGAGCTATCTCTTCTCTGGCACCATTGATGGCCTCCATCGATTTCTTCTTGAGTGCAACTACTGTAACACACAACTTTCGACCCTACAGTAATATCAAACAACTAACAGTCATTTGTGTGCCTCTTATTATCGCACTTCTTCATCTCAGACGTATCATTCAGAATCTTGTACAAAGCCATCGTTGGCTCTTGAAACACCTGAGATGGCAATTTAATGAAAAGCCAATACAATAATTCAAATCACTCACAATTTCATCGTAGTATTCGGATACGACTTGCTGTGTTCCATTGGGTAGAGTGACTATGGGTTGGAATAATCGTATGTAGTGGAATGCAGTGATCTACAATTACAAGGTAATCGATAATTGTGGTTGTTCAAGAGCATACCGGCTTTTCGTTACTGTCCACAAAGTAGATTCGCATCTGCACTTCGAACTCTCCCCAACCGGTTTCTGTCACTTCGAATGGAGGTTTCTCGACCACTGCAAATAAATGGAATCGATAATGTGAAAGGGTAGATCAAATAACCTCTGGTAGGATTTGCATAACTGTCGTGCAGCTTAAATTGCACTTTTCTGATGTAGAGACTTGGATCTTCGTAATGATAAGGCTTGACGAAGACTGTCCACTGATGAGAATGTCCGTCAGACTCTCGTTTGTAACCAAATGGAGTCGCAGTGTTGCCATAAACAATGGGCTTACTAATTTTCTTGCCTTTCGCTCTTTCTACAGTCTCACTCATTCTGAAACGATAGGTATCATGTTAGCGCATATTTCTACAATGAAAATATAATAAATAATATCGAAATGGAATTTAAATAAATTGTTTAAATTTAAATCGGAATATTTAGCTCCGTTGGTCGCACGCGATTCCGCTTTCCACTACGGTAAGCAGAGAAAAAAGGTCACACATGTGACAATGCAATTTCTTTTTTTATTGATTATATAAATTTCAGAACTGTTATACAACGAAAATAATCTCTCACTAATATTCTCAAGAAACATCGTTTTTATATTTGTATTCTCTTCACATAAATTAAGGAACCTAAAAAGAGTGCCTCGTCGTGCTGGTCGAGGTTGTTCTGCAATACAATTATCTCCTGTTTCTATCTTGACAATATTCACAATATTGTTTTTTTCAGGTCATGTATAGACAATATGTGTCAGCCACATGCGATTTTGACCTTCGGTCAGAGTTCCCAACATTAGTCAAAGTGCGCATTCTATCAAAGTACAGTATGCCACAGGGTGATGCACCTTCCTATGGTGTAGACTATGGTATCATTCCAATTGAAGACAGGATGGTGATGCACCCATAGATGACCATCTGGTTGATCGATCAGTAGCCTCTCTCTCTCTCATTCTCTGCCTACCGTAAGCCGAATCGACTGGCCTGACTGGCGCGTAGAGGGAGAGTGAATGAGAGTAGGGGGGAAGAGAGGGGGGTACGGGAAGGGGGAAAAGAGAGGGGGAATAGAAAGACGCGTCCCTCTCTTGCACACACTATTCCTCCCCACACTACTACGCTCTCCCGACTATTTCCTCCCCGTTTCTGCTCTTTTCTCATCCCATTTATCGATTTGTAGTGTTTGGAGTGGACGACACCGTAGAGGTTGTCGTTGAGTTGGAGAGGAAGTGAGGAATGAAGCCAAAGATGGCAAGAAAACCTCGTCCAACGGATGAAGTTAGTTCACCTCCTCTATCTCCGACCTCGGGAGGAACCGTTCATAAGAAAAGGAGAATTGGTAAGTCAAATTATTGAATATTGATTAAGAAAAACCTTATCTTCGGTTAGATACTCATTTTAAACCAATTGGAACAGTGAAAGCTCCGTAAAATCGAAAATAAACTCCGTAAAATTTAGTCAATAGAGTTAAAAATGCTTTCTAAATATTGAAAATGAACAATTGACTTGATGTTTGGGTCTTTTTCCGATGTAAGGCATGTATTCTTACACAATATTTTATTTTTCCAATTCAAAAATAATCACTGCTTACTCGTTTGGCAACTTGCCAATTCTCCAATCATAGCACACAACGATCTCCTTACAGAATCGGAATCGGTATCACCCGAACGAAAGATGTCAACCTCCTCCAATGGAGATCGTGCAACAACGGTCTGTGTAAAATACACTAAATTTCAAAAATTAAAATTGTCAAAAAAATAAATCAATATTTTGTAGCCGCGCTCCCCGAAGTTCTCTTCTCCGCCAAAAGAAGTGTTCCATAATGAGAGCGAGGTTAGCATTGATCATTTGAAGATTTAAATTGGATTCAATCTATTCTTTATCCATCCTTACAGATGCCCTCTCCCCTCTCTCCTCTTCCTCCTCTCATTCTGGATGATCAACAACCATGCTCATCCAATGCACCTGCCACTGCCATCCAAGCTCCCCCAGAATTCCTTGTACGTTGCTGACGTTTGGAAGACATTCAAAAATCTATAATTGTGGTCATTGATGAGATTTCAAAATGTGATTTCGGAAATCAGTTTTTGCTAATGAATGCGACAAAAGATTTCAGTCAGTATGATCATTTTTCTTATTTTCTTCTTACTCCTCCTTTAATAGTCTAGATTGCAAGTATCAATATGTGCCAGAATGAAGAACCTGTCTCTTCATTGCTCACACTCTCTCGCTTTTCTCACTGACGAGAGAGCATGATGTGTGAAGAGACGACTTGTTCGTTTTCAAATCTTCGAATTACTTAAAGAAGGAGTCATTACAGGCGTTCAACTACAAGGCGCTCTGTCCTGCCCTTATGGAAGCTATCAAATCAGAGGAGATGGTCCCGCAGATGGATAGAGAAAAGGTACGGTATTTGTAGTCATCAAATTGGCCTCCCAGGAATGTCTGAAATTGCTAGAAATTTGCGAGAAAAATTGTGTTTGCGAGATTTGCGAGATATCCAGATTTGCGTGAAAAATTGGACATTTTATTTAAGAAATATTTGTTTTGTGAATTTATGCTTGGAAATTTTTTTTAGTTGAAATCGTTCTCTGAAAATTTTCATTTCTAAATTAACATTGATAATTGCAGCTTCGCGATCTGCAATATGAACTGGAAGCGATGCTCGCCCATACAATGGATTTCATGAGGTATGTCCATTATGACTCATTTTGTAAAAAGATAAAGGCGATCCATGCCAAGCGATTTTACAGTCACAAGTCAACGCTAGGTGGTAGATACTCACTAGTAGGGCCTATGCCCACGATGCAATAAAATCAAGCTCTGTATTTTGGTTGATTTCCATTTCCATTTCAGACGGGCAGCTGGCGATCTTCAATTCTTGGAGAAAGGCGAATATCCAACAGTGAATCTGAAGAAGAGAGAAATGCCTGTCTTCCAATTGAGAGTACCACTCAGTCCAATGTCGCCCAACACTTTGTTGCAACACGAAATGTAAGTATTTTTACGGTACGGGAGATGTATCTATGACATGAAAATTAATTTGATTTTTACGAACTGTTACGTTACCGTAGGCATCTGCATAACAGCGATCAAATTGGTAAAAAGGTGAAGGTGTATGATACACCGTGTATCCACAACACGCTTTTACAGTCTTACAACAACTCTAGGCGGGACTCGCTGTTATTCAAATTAAATCGTATCAAATTGGGTATGGGCAGTAATCAATGAAATTCTTCCAGGTCTCTCCGAGCCCAATTGATTCCCTCTCATGTTCCTGACGACGATCCAGATGAATGGCCAGCTCCTCATTTTCCATCGAGATATCAAAGTTGGCTGTTAATGGAGAAGGAAGAAGATGCTATTGATGAGCAGACACTTGATCAATTTGAAGATTTGTTAGTTATTCTCTTTATTCGAAATGTCTCTATCGAAATAGGACTAAAGCAATATTTATGCTATAAGAAGTGAAATATGAAGAATGAATATTCACAGTTAAATTTAATAAGAAATATTTTCAGCATCGACAAAGAGATAGAGGAGCTGGATATGGAAGATGTTGAAGGTGAGCTGATTAATTTTATTTCTTCTAAATGATTTAATTAGAAAGAGCCGATTATTCTTGGGGAATTTAAGTTCTCCATCAAATAATCTTTGTATCCTTGACAACATTCACCATTCTATCAAAGAAACTCGATTTGTAGCTAATGAAAGTAACCAGCCCACACAAGTGAAAAGTTCATCAAATGTAATCAATGCGGTGTAACAGTCTGAATTAAAGGAGGAGTAAGAGGAAAATTTAACTGATCTTGCTAGGCTACGAGTGAGAGTGCATGCAAAATGAGGAGAGTGCGCTCACCATTCGCATCTCTCGCTCGATTCCTCACAGTCCTCCTTTAATGGCTGATGTGCGTTCTGAATACCATTTATCTAGGATGTTTGTTACTATTTTTCCAAGAAGCAACGATCAGAATTCAAGTAAAAATGATTGATTCAATGATTTTTTTTCAGTGTCCGTTCCCGAATTCCGTCATCGTCTTCATCATTCGAGTACATTGGAGATGTTCAATGCTATCGAACAACGATTAGCGAATTCATCGATGGATCAGTTGAATATTCATCACTGCAGAAGAACAACCACATACGATGGGTTAGTTCATCATTTAATTCAGCCGTAATCAGCAATAGATTGCAAAATATTGAGTGTCTTGAGAAAATGTACTAGAGTTTCCGAAAAAAATTGCCTGTCGCTTCTGATCGATCAAACAATTGCGCTAGATCCAACAGAACGGCACACGTTCAATTATCAATTATATTATTTTTAGCCAGACGACGTCTACGGTGTGGCAAGATGAATTGTTCTCCATTAGTGCTGCCGACTCATTCACTAAAGTGAGTCTATCACCGATATGAATCTATAGAAGAATATAACGCCGATTGCAGAATTTTCGTGACAAGTACGATATGTTTGTGACTGAGCGAAGAATGAGTATGATGAAGATCACTCAACTTCCTAGTCTGGGATATCGAAGTCTCAGGGAAAGACGAGGTACGTCAGACAGGGACATTCCATGCCGTAATGAGAACCTCATGCATCAAACATTTCTTTCAGAAGCCCGACTAGTAAAAGAGAACGAGGAATTGAAGAAACAATTGATGGAAGCGAGACAATTGGCTGATAGTGCAATTGGAGTGCTCAAAGTGATAGAAGGAAAGAAAGAAGTTAAGAAGACTGAAGAGGATATTATATTTATTGAAGAGTGAGTGTTGTGATTGAATGATGATCGAAAACAAATTTATTTAGACAACCAGCAAAGAAAAAAGAGGAGACGAAACCACATAATTTTGATAAGGACGGCGAAATGGAGAAGAAGGTAGACATTTTAATGATACAAGTATGCATTTGATAGTACGTATTCCTCCATAATATTCTATATTTTCCAGGCTCCTCTTCTTTCTCCAATGAGTTCAAAAAATTCGGAACCAGTGATTGAGAAGCCATCTTCGTCGAAGAAGGTAGGCACAATACGGATTTCGAATTTAATTTGGATTACTGATTAATTGGGAATAATTTATCATTTCTAGCCTCCACCTCTTGCTCTTCTTTCACCGACGACGTCAATGGACACCGAGTCATCGGTTGAAAAGCAGTCTTCTTCAAAGAAGGTGACTATACATATTGAGCATTCGATTAATTATTGTGGATATGCGTCTTATTAATGCCCAGAATTCCTAAAAAAAATGACAAGAATTACTGAGTATTTACTATTGATTGATTATTCCTGATCACTAGGTAAAGGCTGCAAAGAATAATAATTTAAAAATCAGTATACCGTACTGATTTATCCATATAAAAATAAAATTCCAGGTTCCTCCTCCTCCTCCTCTTCTTTCACCAACGACCTCTAAGGATGCAGAGCCAACTGAGAAGCCATCATCGCTGAAGAAGAAGGTACATTGAAAACACATGCATAATTCCGACTCCCCCCAAACAAAATTATACAAAGATTAAACAATTATTTTCAGATAGCTCTTCTATCTCCGACGACCTCGAAGGATACCGAGTCCGATTTTGTTCTTCTTTCTCCAGCGATTGAACCACCATCATCATCGAAGAAAGTTTCTTTCACTCCTTCGTCCTCCAAGATCGACCCTTCAAGGGAGAAGAAGAAGATGAAGACCATGAAACCGTCGATGAATGGATTAACGATAGAGGAGACTGGAGGAGCGAAATACGTGATTGTAGTGGAAGATGAAGATGGAAGGAAAATCTTTCCATGCGATAACAAGGGAAAATTGAAGGAGAAACTGAAGATGGATCCATTAGCGGAGAAGATGCTAACATTTCCCGATACGGATAGAAATCTCATCGAAATGAAGATTCCTCCTCCTTCTCATCCACTAGAAGAGAAATTGACTCAATATGAATATTGCAATCGAATTGAGAAAGAGAAGAAGAAGGAGCAAGAACGAGTGAAATATCTCGAAAGACTCCGTCACAAGGCGATATCAGAAGGACGACCAAGTTGTGCTCCTCCTCCTTCCATCCAAGTATTAACCAAGGAGATGAGAATCAGAAATTGGATTGGAAAAGCGAAGAAACTCTATGGATTCACCAACGAGTCACTGAAGAATGTACGAGTGAAATGGGACAATGGAGAAGTGGAGAAACTAATACCAGAGATGAATAATGGACGAAGAAAGAAGACGAATGAATCCATGAAGAAGATCACTTCACGGAATAAGATGATTGGATCAGGGAATGATCATCCTCCTACTCCAACTCCTCCCACTACTCCAAGGATACCAAAGAGAATCAATGGAAAGAGAATTTCATTCTGGAGAAAGATGCTCATTCCCTTCAATATTGGGAGGAACGAAGCGATTACTGTTGATGATGATTCCCCTCCTTCGTCGCCTGTGAAGAGAACAAGTCCAAGCAAGACAGCGAGCTCACCTAGCAAGTCCTCCGTCCTGCTTAGCGAGGTCTTTTCGGATGGTGTTATCAGCGATGAGCCTTCTGAAGTTGTTACTTCCGACGAGGAGACTTCCTCTGTACATCCACCCGATGAAACCCCTCGGAAGAAGTATACTTGGAGACGCAAATTTCCTCCCGGCCAGGATCCACTTGACGTGACTCCGATTTCCCCTGTCAAGACTACGGAATCGCCTGGCAAGACTTCGAATTCCCCTCGGAAGGTTGCTATCTCCCCATTGAAGGCTGAGCTCGCCCTTCAAAAGGATGCAACTCCTGATGTGGTTGCTGTCGATGAGGAGGAGGCTACTTCAGCAACTCCAGCGATCCCTCCGAAGAAGCCAACTTGGAGACGTAAGATTCCACCTGGAAAGGCTTTCAATCCACCTCCCAAGAAACCGACATGGAGACGCAAGTTTCCTCCTGGCAGGACCTCGAATTCTCCTCGGAAGGTTGCATTCTCCACTATCAAGACTGCTGATGTGATCACAATCGATGAACGAATTGGAACGAAGAAAAAGGGCCTTCGCAAAGCTGTTATGTCGCCTAACAAGATACCAGTTCACAAGCCTCTGAAATCGATTCTCAAGAAATCTGCCCTTCGTAAGCATCTGATGTTCCTTCGCAAAGTTTCGGCTTCTCGAAAAGCTTTGTCGTCTCCTCGCAAAGTTTCGACTTGTCTTCGCAAAGTTGCGACCGCCCCTCGAAAAGTTCCGTCCTCCCATCGAAAACATTCGACATCATCTCGCAAACTTTCGAGTTCTCTTCGAAAAGTTTCTGCTTCTCCTCGCAAGAGTTCCCTTCGTAAGACGACGTCATCTGCAAAGAAGGATGGGACCATCGAAGTGGTTACCATCGATGAGGATTCCCCTCCAGCAAGTCCATCGAAGACTTCATCGAAGGCAGTTCATCACAAGTGTAAGAGGAAGAATCGGAGAGTCCGATTCGATGGAACGGCCACTCCTCGAGAATTAACGATGAAGGAGAAACTGCGACGAACATTGCATATCTTTGTAAGAGGATTGATGAGGATGGAATTACGCGAGGAAACAGCAGCATTTCAAGCAAAGAAGAAGAAGAAGATTATCCCTGTAATCCATCTCGACGCGATAACGATACCTGATGAGACTGAAGATGGCCCCGTAGCTGCAGCATCTGAAGCCGTTGTCGTAGAAGAGAAAACTCCTCCGTCGACTCCAACGGTGAAAGAGGTCGCTCCTTCCAAGAAGGATTCACCATCGAAAAAGCAGATTCGATCTCCTGCTGCAATTCTTCCTCTCTCACTTACCAATCCATCTCCCGTCACTTCGAAAACTCCCATCACAAGCCCGACTACAGCATCCACTCCAGTATTTGCCCTGCCCAAGAGTCCAGTCTCAACGCCAACCACAACTTCAGTAGCCAATCCTCTCAAGAGTCCCATCTCGAGTCCCTCAACTGCAGTCAATGCAGTCTCCTCCGCTCCAACTGCGAGTCCTATCATCTCAACTCCCCCTTCTGCATCATCTTCATCCACACCGGCGTCGAAGCGGAAGACTTCAGTTCGAAAATCGAAAGTGGAAGAAGAGGAGAAGAAGGAAAGCGAGGAGTCCCCTGTCGTTCCTTCATTGGTTCGTCCAAATGGAGTAGAGAATGGAGAAGATCAATCGCCTCTTCCACAGAGAAGATCGACGAGAGATAGGAAACCGAGTCTGAAGATCCAACAGAGTCAACTCCCTCTTGATCAGTATCTTCCCCTCTCGGCAAGTAGGAAGAATTCGAAAGTGATCACTCCCACTCCCGAACGAGTAATTCCTACCCCTGAACCATTCGCCATCCCAGCAGATCCAGTGCCAGTGATCATGCCTAATGGATTGACGAAGGGTCAGACCATCTCTCCATTGGCAATCAAAGTGGGAACGAGAAGACAAACGAGGAATTCGATCGACGCAGCCGCTCCTTCCCCTGAACAGCAAGTACAGCAGGCACTTCTATTGGAACAGCAAGCACTTGAGAAGCAACAATTGGAAGAGAAACAGGAATTGAAGTTGCAGACGCATGTAAAACCTCCCCGGACATCGAATGATCTCTCTCCGAAGACATACAAGACAACGAAGGCGACAAGATCAAGGAGAGGAACACTCATCACTCCCAAAGTAGACGAAGCTCCGAAGGAGGATGAAGTTCCCAAAGAGGATGAAACTCCCAAGAATGATGATGGAATTACCAAGGATGACGGAAATGCCAAGAATAATAACGAACCTTCGAAGGATGAGGAAACCCCCAAAGAAGCAGAAGGACCGATTCAAATCTTCGAAGATCAAGACGCAGTTTTGTACTACCCAAATGGAGAGGAAGACCCGGATATCATGGATATTCCTCTACCGATGAAGGATGATGCCGTCGTATTCATGAAGGAGATGATCACAATAAAAGATGATCCACCCAAGAAGAAGAGAGGAATAACAGTGATCACTCTTGTTCCGAGGAAGAAGATTTCCAATGGAATAACGAGTCCGTTGACGAGAAGAAGGAAATCATTGGAAGATAAGAAGAAGATGGAGAATGAAGATGATGAAGGGGTGAGTAGATGGAATGGGGATGAATATGGGTGTCAATATTTCCCATTTCAGATCGAATTCGTCAAGACAGAGAACAATATCGAATTCTTAAAGAATGTGAAGAATATCGAATTCTTGAAGAAAGTTATGAATATTGAATTCTTGAAGAAAGTGGACAACATCGAGTTTTTGAAGAAAGTGAACAACGTCGAATTTCTGAAGGATGTGAAGAATATCGAGTTCTTGAAGAAAGTTGTAGTTAATAAGCCCCTTCATCCTAAGAAGAAGAAGAAGATCTCGAAACGCAAGAGAAAGGAGATGATGTTGAAGAGAAACAAGAGAATGTGGATGATTCTGAAGAAGGTGGCGACTAAACGGAATGTACCCACAATTACTCTAGACGATAAGGGAAGAAAGATTGGTGAAGTTACCCAACAGAAGATCATTATGAAGAGGAATAAGAAGACAAAGGTTTGAATTTTCTTTCTATACTCAGAAAAATCATTCCTTTGCAGCGTATTCGCATGCAGATTTGCATGGCCGAATTCGATCGATATCGTACGAGTGCAGCCCCAAATAAGATCACTTTGGCTCAGCTACTCAAGTGGGCGAAAGAAAAGAAGGTGAGTAATGATGAAGTATCCTTCCTTTCTCCTTTGTCCTTCCTTTGTATTACTATAAATATATAACCAGGTCCGGTAATCAATTATATCTCTTCAGATCGATGTTCGCATTCGAGTCGGATACGGCACTAATTACGCAAGATTGAAGAGGCAAAAAAGAATAAGCATAATGAGAAAATGGCTGCGGAGAATGATCAAGCCAAGTCCCACACGGTACGTGCTTCTCAGTCACATTTCAGTTATGCAGTTAGAGATGATTGTTGTAATGGCTACAATTGTAGGTACATGCTCACTGAGAAAGAGAAGAAGAAGATGGAAAAGGATGGCAAGAAGGTAATTATCATCTGTTCCGACAATAACTAATTTACTATTTAAAATTAAACTAAAAAATCATGTCATTTCAGGTTCCTCGGTGCACTTCTGATAATCAAAAGAAGCAAGGAAGCTTGAGCAGAGAGAATATTGGTCGGATGCATCTCCGAAAGCGATGGGTATCTCCAACGTGGTGAGAATCAGTTATTTAAATTGTGTTTTAGAAAATGATGCTTTGCATGATATCTATTTTTCAGGTACAATCTGAAGGAATCGGAACGAGAGATAAAGTTGTTCATGAAATTGAACAAGCCGCAACATGTCAGTTCTCTACATTTGTGTATAGTTATTTATAATCAAATTTTCAATCTTATTCTTTATTTCGACGACGATCAATAGTGATTTGAGTAATTCTCACGAGAAATCGTGATCAAAAATTGAACAAAAAATTCAAGGACGATTTTAAAACCTCGATTTATTTGGATGAATCGAATTTTCAGGTCAGGGTACAGCTGAGAGAAGGAAAGGATGGAATGAGGATTGTTGCAACGAAGATCAGAGAATATGAAAGAACAGAAGTGCCAAGAGTCAAAGAATGGAAGACCGTCAGTTATATTCAATGTTGATTGATGATCCCGATTGATTCGCTTAGTTAAAATTTTATTATTCAGATTGATAAGAAGAAGAGAAGAATGAAGAAAGTGGAGTTAATCGATCTAACTGAAGATAATGAGGAAACATCGAAGAATGATAAAAAGAAGAAGGATAAAAAAGAAAAGAAGAAAGTTAGGGTATGTTCTATGAAAATTTTGTATTGAATAATTCGTTGAACGTTATCGTTAATTTGTTAATTTGATATTGAATATTTCTTGAAAACAAATAATTATAAAACTACATACAGATGGCGTCGACTTTGATGACGAAGGAAGTGGAGACGATAAGAAAGAAGGAAGAGAAGATGGATGAGGGGAAGAAAGGATCTATGAAGGAGGATAAGAAGAAAGAGAAGCAAAATAAGAAGAAAGATCAGACTGAAATAGAGAAAGAGAAAAGGGAAGAAGAAAAGAAGAAAGTGATCATCCCTTCAGCCATCATCTTCAAAGGAAGAAAACCGAAGTTGCTCAATGGAGTTGAACAATGGAGGGAATTTCTCGTGGTAAGATATATTTTAAATTAATTACTGAACATTATCTTTAGCCTGAGCGAATAAATAGTTATCAAAAATGTAAATTGCAGGATCGGAAGGCGTTTGAAGCGAAAAAGAATGAAGAGGAAGATACGAAAGGAAAGAGGAAACAATCAAAGGTGAGAAGAGAAGGAGAAAGAATGCAAGTTGCCATCAACGGCCATTTTCAATAATTTCACTAGAACCGATGGGACCCACTTGGCGAAGTTGTCTGTAGGCGATTTAATTCGTTATCGTTTAGTCGCCAGTGAAGAACGGTCGTCGATCCTCAACTTCTAGTCCAAAGAAGAGTGAAAAGACAAAGAGTATTGATGAGGAAGCTGAAGAAGTTATCATTAGAATTGGAAAGATCAAAGATCAGAAGGAAGAGAATAAGGAGAAGAAACAAAAGGTGCCGAAAGGGAAGAAAGTGACAACAAAAGAGGCAGAGGAAGAGTTGAAGGTGGGTGTTGTTTCATTCTCGAAAATTTCTCTATTCAATTATAGCTGCTACTTTTGCTAATACAAAAATATCCCATTGCAGATGGCAAAGTCTCAGGAGAAGAAAGAAGTAGAGAAGGAGAATGTAGAAAAAGAAGAAGTGAAAGAAGAGGAAAATACGATGTCAATGAAGGAAATGCAGTTATCACTGGAGGAAATTAGGAGTCGGGTACGATATTTTGAATCATAAAAATGATAAATCAAGCGGATCGCAAATGATGGACATTTTACAGTACTTGACCAACGAACACCAAATCGATAAAATAAGAAAGAAGAGGCAGTCAAGTAAAATGTGGAAATTGTACAAGGTCATCCATAAAGGTTCGTTAAACTAAACATTGTTATTATTGCACATTTCAAATTTTTCATATTTGGAAATGTTTTTTTTGCAGACTTGAATACACCGACTGGTCCCCAAGGCCCGAATTTCAATGACGCCCGTGGTAAAATGATGAAGATGTTGAGAGGATGGAATCGATCAAAGAGAAGGATGAACAAGGTGAGAACTGTGAAGGGGCTGTTTCTCGATTGAAATGTATTTGAGCAAACAGACAGACAAACATTCAAAAAAGTATTTATGCATTATAAAATTAACTCGGAAATGTTTAGCTAAAATCCCCTGAAGTGGCTGCTGAAGTGCTTCCCGACGCGGATACGAGTGAAGCGCCTCTCGAAGAGAATAGGAGTAAGAAGAATGAGGAGAAGGTAAGAATTATGTATCGTGTCTCAATAATGTGTGACTCAGAGACGCAAAGGGGTTCATTCACAAACTTTTAATTTGTTCTGGAATCATTAAATCAATTATTTCAAGGAAATAAAGGCTCCGAAAGAGCTTCCCAACGTGGATATGAGCATACCATCCCTGAACGAGAAGAGAGATTGCATTGGATTCCCTGGAGGCTTTCCATTGGTATAGTAAATAGTGGATTACGGTGACTCTAATTGACCCTTCCAGGCATATCGCCCAGCTGGATCGTGCAAATTGATTAGGAGTAGAGTGAAGACAAGAGCTGGAAGAAGGAGAGCATTGGATAGAAGATTGAAGGAATTGAGACTCAAGTGAGACCACTTCATTTATTCCAATTTGCACTATTTAAAAAAAATAACACGTTTATTCTTACAGGATAGCAATGATCAAATCTGGAACGAAACAAGTTTATCCATTCTCATGGGAGAACAAGAAACCTTTTGGAGAGATCAGCAAAAGCCAGAAAACAATGGCTAAAATTGCAAATGTGAGTATTAAAATTAATTTATTGGCAATAATTATTTGAATTCAGGCTGAAAGTGAGGTAACAACGACGACGATTCAAGAAGAAAGGGAGAGAGTAATGGATGCGATATTCGATGCTGTATTCAGTCTCGATATTCAACAGCTTTTAGATATACGTAAGCAAATTTTACTTTGAAGATACTTTCTTCACATTGCATAGTCACCCGCACAGTTCATGGGGCTCCTTCTTTAATGGATAAATGAATGAATGAACAATACAATTCATTTGCAGAAGAAGAGAAGGAAAAGATTCCCGAAAAGGATCTACCAAAGGAGAAGAGGAAAGAATTGATGGAGTTGAAGGGAGAAGTGAGAAAAGTATGGGAAGACTTCAAGAAAGAAGAAAAAGAAGAAGAAAGGAGACAGAAGGAAGAGGCAGAGAGGAGAAGGAAAGAAGAGGAAGATGAGGATGAAGATGATGAAGAGGAAGATGAAGAAGATGAAGATGAAGAAGATAATGAAGATGAGGAGATGGAAGATGAGGAGGTAGATGAAGAAGAGGAAGAAGAAGAAGAAGAGGAGGAGGATGAGGAGAAAGAAGAAGAGGACATAGAGAAGGGGATGAAGAAAGCTTCTATCAAACGCAGAAAGGTCAGTAAAATTATCATTGTGTTGGTATGTATGTCTGTCGGATCGGATTGAGAAATTTATAAACAATGGGAATCTTAACGATAAGTATAGTTTGAAAATTGTTGATCTATTTTTTAAAAGGTATTTTTACAGATGGATCCGGCATTGGATGAAGAGATGGAAGATGAAGAAGATGAAGAAGATGAAGAGGAGGATAAGGAGAAGGATGAAGATGAAGAGGAGGAAGAGAATGAAGAGGAAGAAATGGAGGATGAGGAGGTAGATGAAGAGGATGAAGATGAAGAAGAGGAAGAAGATGATGAGGAGGAGGATGAGGAGGGAGAAGAGGAAGAGGAAGAAGTAGAGAATGAAGGAGAAAATGATGATGAAGAAGATATAGAGGAGAGACTCGGTTTCGAGAAAGAATTAATTGAGAAAGATGAAGAAATGAAAGAAAAGGAAGAAGATGTTGCTATTGAAGGAGAAGAGATAGCTAAGAATGGTGAAATCGTAGAAAAGGAGCAAGGGGAATCTTCTCTACTGTTGAAGGTACAATATCGTCATTCCAACAGTAAATTATTGATCAAATCATTTTTCAGAACGAAGTGGCGATTGAACTTGCACTCGCTCAACGAGAATACAGGGCTGAATTCAATAGCTACATTCGAATGCTTGAGGTGAAAACATTGATCTTTGATCCGCATATTTTGTAGTTTGATCTTTGATCTCTAATCATTCTTCAGAATATCTACTACAAGATGGAAGCATTGGAATATCAGCAAAGAGCGAGAAAGAATTTGGATGATAAAGTGGATGCAGTAAGTTCTCTGATAATCCTGATCAAGTTATTAGAAAATAGATCAAGCCATTCCTACTTGAAAAAAAGATAAATTCAATTCCAATACTTTCAGCTTTCGCATCTTCACTTGAAATTCTACAGAGAAGTTCCTAAGAGAGTTCCAAACGAGGACGAAATTGAACAGCTTCTAGAGGTACGGTAGGAGGGATGTTATTGATCAATAGTGTCATGGATCCATCTCTTTTCCTAATTTCACTTCTTCATTGAAGGCTCTCAAAGAGAAACGCGAAGCTGAGATTGAATTGTTGGGCGAACATCTGTGGAAGCAACCACGGTAAGATAACTACTGGTTCAGACTCATTTCGAAAATATTTATCGCTGAATCCGATAAAAATAAATGACTAATTGTTAGGCTTGATGACGAAGAGCATCCGGCCTGGTTGGATGCAGGTTATCATCCAATGTCGAGGCGACAAGACAAGTCAGTTTATGATTAATTTATTATGATTGAAGGGATTACTTTTGCGTGCAGCGCATAGGAGAGGTCATAATTAAAGGGGGATGGGCATCAATCAAAGTTGGTGGGTCCCACCACGAAGAGCCTGCATCATTGAAATCCTACTGTAATTATTACTTGGGCTGACAAGCTCATCATAGCAGCTCTGGGGTCAGGGACTATCGTGGCGCGTAGCGTAGTGGGTAACGCTTTTGCCTAGCTATCCGACACTCGTTGGTTCGACTCCCGCCGAGTGCATTCTTCATTATTGCTGCTTTTTTCCTCCAATTATTTGAGCAAATCAATACCAGAGTACAGTACCCCAAATCTTGCCTGCAAGATCAAGGAACTTTAAAATTCCGTAGTGAGCTTCAGAGGCATTTCTAGAACTTCGGATAACCTGATCTCTTATCGGGTAACCATTCTCTATCACTCCACGTTTCCAGTTTATGCACGAAAATATTGATGCCTATCCCCCTTTAATGAAATCTATTCATTCAGATACAACTTCTTCGTCGATTTTGAATACAATAAGAAGAAAGAATTAATGCATGGACATGAGAAGTTGTGGTCTGCGGTGAGTATTGTAGATAGATACTGTTGATGGAAGAGAGACTACGGTACTCTGGGCACACAATAGTATGGATTCGTTGCAGGCAACATCTCATCATCTTCCATCGAGAGATGCTTATGGGAAGTATGATGTGGGATTGAATAGAGAGATGGAAGGACAAGAAACGATTCTGAGTGAATTTGAGAAGAAACTTATTGGAGGATTGATTCAAAATCAGATGAGAGTCCGAGATACGGTCAGTTCGAGGGAAGGAAAAGGGATGGGAAATGGGAACTCGAAAATATGGGAAGTTAGGATAGTGCATTTGTGCATTTCAGATCGTGGATGTACGGAAGCCTCGTCTCCGAAATCTTCCAAAGAGACCTCCCACTGAAGCGAGTCTGAGGAAGAAAGCTGAGATAGAGAGACAAAAGAAGGAAGAGAAAGAAAGAGAAGAAAAGGAAGAAGAAGAAAGGAGATTGGCTGCTGGAGATGTCAGTTTGATACAAGGATTTACGGAATAAAAATAATTAAAAATGAATAAATGGAAAATATCATTTCAGATCTTCACATTTGACTCAGAGGAAGACGAAGAGAAGGTAGTGTTGGAGAAGGATGAATGGGATATGAAAGAAGAAGAAACTATGAAGATGATGGAAGATATGAAAGTGGAAGAGAAGGTAAGAAAGATAATATTATTTCCATTCGACCATCTTCTTTATTTCAGTCTCCATCTCCCTTCAATCCTTTCGGTCATACTCAACACACTGAGAAGAGGAAGAAGTTGCAGGAAAGATACATGACATGGAGGAGCAAGAGTACCATCATTGTAAGAAATTCTTCATCTCTTATTCTCCCTTGCGTTAATCACACTTGGGTGCGGGGTCCGCTAAGGGATCGAAACGTAGATACATGTAAGTTTTCACTTGATTCAGTGTGATACGGATGAGGAAGACACGGAATATTCTGATGATGAATCAACGACGATTGAATCATTCGGAATGGAACATTCTTCGTCTGTTGAATCATCCACTCTCACTGGACCTCTATCGATAAAGACTGAAGAGATGGACGAAGGAGGAGAAGTCAGGGTAAGTGATCGAAAAATGCTATTTTTAAAGAAAAAGTCAGTAATTTGTGTAATGATCTATCGTATTTGCAGGAGAAGATCAAGAAGAAGAAGATTCGATATGATGAGAATGGAGAGAAGAAAGTTGACAGGAGAAAAGTGGGAGGAGTGAGTTTATTTAGTTGTTTTGTTTAAATATTACGAATTGTCTAAGAAAAGTAAAGAATAAGTATTACGAGCATCTTCTGATTTTATTTTAAAAATCAAACAAATCTGATGCATCGTTCATTCATCTTTTTTTTCATTTCAGTTGGATCTTCCTAATGCAATCTCTCATCTCGATCCAATGATCTTCCTCAAATTAATCCC